>JAQFVV010007739.1:0-62409 GCA_028023455.1 Epiperipatus broadwayi
CATTTTTTTTATGCATCCACTTCCCCTCTCCCACAATAAACAAAAATAACTTTCTAGCATTTGACTTACAAGAGAGAAAAAGACGCATTTCTTTATTTATGCACCCCCCCTCCCCTTCTCTTACTATTACAAAATCCACAGTAATTTTGACATTAGAATTTCAATTTTTTCTTTTCCTTCCTTTTTTCTTTTAAAAAAAAATTATTAGCTAATTTATTTCACCTTTATTACTTTCTAATTTTATTAATAAATATATATGTGTGTCGACGACTTTACGTGGTCGTCACAATATATATGTAAAAAACAATATACATATAAAATAGAATTTCAGACAATACATTTGAATGATATAAAAACATGCACATCCACCCTCTTCATATACCCCCAGCCATCCACTCTCATATTTCATCTCCCACACACATATATAATCAGTGCTGAAAATAAATTTGTTAATTTTACTATTTATTGATTTTTTTTGTTCATTTTATCTTGGAGAAATTTGTGTTTAATATTTATTTTTTGAGTACATTATATTTACTTGAAAAGAATACACATTTTAGGGCACACACCATTTTTCACTAATATAATATAATAAAAGTAATATATAATAATAATATAATATACTATACATTACATGAAAATTTACTAAAGTCCTCAACATCTTGTAAATTATTCCTGTTATTTTTTCCCCACTAAAAACCAAACTTATTTCTAACAGATATCTGCATGCAAGGAATCCCAAACAATTCTAGCATATACTCTGTTGCAAAAGTAGTACATCTGAAACAGCTAGTAAAAATGGAAATTACCAATCGCACTGTTTTTGTAATTTTTGTATAGAAAAATTACCTCAGGTAAGACATTATATATTTTTTTCAGCATTTTGAGACACATGTGATGAAGCTGTCTATGAAATTGTAATTTTAAGTTATACCTTTCAAACTTGGGAATTTCTGAACCAATGTAAAAACAAATGTTTACAAATGTAAAAAAAAAAAACAACCCTTTTTTAATTAATTTTTTTGTAATGACTATTTTATCAGCTTTATTACATTCTTTCATATTTGCCCTTACTAAAAATGTATATATATTTATATTTATTGTAATAAATTAGAAATTTCATTTAAAATCATGTCCTGTAATTTTTTTTTTTAATTTAAAATGGCCACTCAGGATTCAAAAAGATAATATAGTAATACATCATAATTTACTAAAGTTCTCTTTGCATATTGTCTCATAAGCTGTTCTTACTGTTTGATATTTATTTGAGTACAGTTTTTACTTGAAAAGAATGCATATTTTAGATAACACCCCATTTTTCAATAATATAATATATAATAATATTGTGAAACATTGCAATTTATTAAAGTTCTCTTTGCATACTCTCTCATAAGCTGTTCTTACTGTTTGATATTTGAGTACACTTTTACCTTGAAAAGAATGCATTTCAGGTCACATCCCATTTTTTAATAATATAATATAATTAATATATTACACCCCTTGAGTCTGAACTGCCCCTGAGAGCCAGTGAACAAAAATTTTAAGTTTTAACTGAGTTTGCATGGAATCAGTAAGGAGTACACTACGGTTCATAGACCATTCGATCCGCCATAGTTTTTTGATTTAAATGAGGTATTACTTTTTTTTCTACTATAAAAATTGGATTTTTTATGAAAGTTTTGTAAAATAGAATTTTTAATGTTTTTATTTTCCTTTTGTTTTTTAGATTTAATGTCCGTAAATCATGTTTCACAGTCGATTGCTTTAGTTTTACAGCTTCAAAATTACGTTTATCTACGGAGGGGCTTTTATAAGCCCTCTTTTTAGAAACTTATTTTTCCAAAAAAAAATAAATCAGAAGGAAAGTAAAAAAATGGATTATATCAAAAAGACAAAAGGATTACTGTTAGTTTTATTTGCTATAATAATCACGTTTGATGCCTTCATAACTGTATTCAAATTTGAAACTGATGCTAATATATAGCAACGATTCTGTGAGTATTGAATTCGTTTTATTATTTATTTTTTATTATTATTATCGTTTTCAATAATTAAATGTATAAATAAATATTATATATGTGATAAAATACATTTCAATAATATAAAAACATTTATTTGAATTATTTTTCTGATGTAGTTTTAGAAACTCTTTTTGTATATGCGATAGAATTTGAGATAAAGGTGCTTGTCTTATAGCTAAAGATGCTGTTGTATGGTGCCGTTTTCATGCTAAAACTATAAAATATGAACATTCACGGGCCATTGATTTTAATATTTTTTCTGTGCTTTTTTGTAATGTGAAAATAAAAACAAAACAAAATCGCCTTTTTTAAATATTATTTTTTATTAATGTATACAATTTAAATGATAATAATAAATGTAAAATAAAATCAACAAATTACAATTTGATCCGTGTTTTGTATATCGTATACTTTTTAAATTGTGTTACGGCTTTTTTTTATCAATTTTCTATCGGATATTTTCTTACGTGTGTTACGGCTTTTTTTTTTTTATCAATTTTCTATCGGATATTTTTTTACTTGTGTTATGGCTTTTTTTGTTGTTGTTTAACTAAAAAATAATAATCGTAATAAAAGTAAAAGTTGTTATGGTTAGATTTAGGGTTAGATTTAGTGTTAGAGTTCTGTTTGTTTGTAATGCTAAAATAAAAAAATTCAAAATCGTAACTGTATTCGGACAGAAGAAAGAAACTCAAACTTTTTTAAACAACAACAAACCCATACAAATGTCTTCTTTACTTATTAAACATGTTTATAATATTTGCTTTTTATTAAATTTACAAAAAAACCTGTATATTTGGACTTTTCTTACAGGATATTTTTTTTATACCGCTCTTTTTTACTTCAAAAATATATAGACGGTAGAATCTTCTCTGTCTCGTGGAATGTTACTTGACACGTTACCTAATTGCAACTCAATAAAAACATAGATATTTAACATTTTCCCAAATAAAAGTTCAATACAGTACGTTGTAAAAAGTCTTATAATTATTGTTTTAAAAAATCTGAACATTTCAATAGTTTAAAATAAAAAAAAATCCAATGAAAACAAAATTCCAATACAATTCAAATACAAACTCTCTCATCAAGCCGTAATTATTTTATAAATTGTGCGAATTCGGAAAATGTATTTGCTGCTATGCAACATACATGCTGTACTGCGACACGACATAGCGGCCTGCATTCTGTAGCACAACAAAAAGTTGTATTATAGAAAACGTGGGTTCGAACGTGTTGGCCACGGAAACAGCATTTTTATGTGTTTTGGCACGAAAACCGCGCCATAGAGCGGCATCTTTAACTAAAAGATGAGTACCGAGATAAAAACCCATTTGAATTATGTAAAAACATTTTTTTGAATTAGTTTGGTGACCTAGTTGTTATTACTTTATATATAAATATATAAAAATAATGTTAGACTTAGGAACACTGATCTAGCTATAGTGTTTGCCTAATTATAATAGTGCTTTATGATATTGTAGGATCATCATCAGTTATAGACAGACCAAACCAAAATCTATTAATAATTGCAGAACTTATAGTTGGGCAGTGTGGATTTATCTTTATCGAATAATGATTTAACAATGGATTGGTAAGATCAGTTAAGTATTCAATAATTAGGTTGTGGACATAGATAATGTTTTAGTGACGTGTGTATTCGACTTTTGATGTCTGTTCTTTAATACACCAAACCTATTATTTTCAAATTTTAATCAGTTATTAATTGCGCAGTATATGATAATTGCCCTTATCATATTCTGATATATAAAAATGGCTTTGATATAATGCACCCTTTTATAACTTTTGAATTCTAAATTTAAAATTTGTGCATATCATAAAGCCCTAAATACACTGTTGTTTTTGTAATTTAAGTGCTAGTTCAGTTTCAATAATGTTTCATTATCTTATTCTTTAAGATAGGCTAAACAGTAAAAAGTGATACTTTGAATATCATTGTATAAGCTGGTGGTATTGACTAAGAATATGATCAATGGGATACTGAGTATTTTCCCATCCCTGAGTTTAATTTAATATATTGGTTTTATTTCATGCTATGTCCTTGAATTAAAATTTGCGAATATTGTAAATAAAGTTTGTTGTGTTTAAAAATGTATTTAGTTGCCTGTAGTCTTATTGCTAATAACCATATATACACTACTATTGTTATTGCTTTCGACCTATCAGAAGATTATAAATTGAAATCATCGACCAATATAGTACTATTAACTATATTACGCTATATCATAATAATTTTGTTAAGCCTTATAATTTATTAGTACACATCTAATGCATCATCACACAATAATCAAAATGTTAATAACTTAAGAGTACAGATTATTTTAAGTAATAGATTAAAAGATAAATATAATATTGATTTAATTGTTTAGTTGAACCCGCAGAGCTATCATTCACTGATCTTGATCACATGGTTTATAATTATTTGAGAAAAGGAATTTGGTAAGTTATTGTATTTATTTGTTAAAAAGGTATTCCTATTTCTTAAATATTAAGGTTATGAGTTATTGAGTTCATAAAGTTTATGTGTAACTGCTAAATATAGTTCTTAATTTGAGTTTATATTGAGAGCTGTTTTGTGCATTCTATTCGGGTAGTGGTAAAATCCCACTCACTGACCCCAATATATTTTGTATAATGATTTTGAGTGTTTGAACCCTGAGAAGAATTAGTTGTTAAGTTTCAAGGTAGAATTTAAATTTGTAATAAATTTTATATCTAGTAATTATTATAGGCGGACTTGAAATAGATTACTTTCACTGTTGTATGAAAGTCAACCAAACTTTAAGGTATAAATTACTTCTTTTGTTGTGACTTTATGATAAATACTCTGGTTGTGTCAAGATTGAAATCCCTATTTTTATTTAGCTTATCTTTTTACCATTTAATACAATATTAGTTTATAGTTTCAGATTTCAGTCTCCATCATCAACATTACTCTTCAATTTCATCTTGATCATTCTTTTATTTATTCATTCTCATTTGACTTTAATTCATTATCATAATCAATCTGTGGGTATTGAATTAGTTTTATTATTTATTTATTATTATTGTTTTCTATAATTAAATGTACAAATAAATAATATATACATGATAAAATACACAGGATAGAATTTTAGATAAAAACACATTTCAATAATGTAAAAACTTTTTTTAAATTAGTTTGGTAACCTAGTTGTTATTACTTTTTTTTAGATATAGATGTAGAAATAACATATATATGATAGAATACACGTGAATAATATAAAAACGTTTTTTTGAATTATTTTTCTAACCTAGTTTTAGAACTCTTTATTATTTATATACACATACAAAACAATATATATATATATATGATAGAATTATATATATATATGCAGAAAAAATATATATAGGATAGAATTTGATATATATATATGTAGAAAACATACATACACACAATAGAATTTTAGACAATACATTTGAATGATATAAAAACATATATATATACCATAGGATTTTATATATATATTCTAACTATTGAAATTATGCAATGTATAAAGTAAATAGTTTCTAGGTAAAATCTCCTTCATCCGACCACGTTACAAGCCAATTGTAACTAAATAAAAGTTAATTTTTTTTGTTCATTTTATCTTGGAGAAATTTGTGTTTAATATTTATTTTTTCAGTACATTTTATTTATTTGAAAAGAATACACATTTTAGGGCACACACTATTTTTCACTAATATAATAAAATAAAAGTAATATATAATAATAATAATATAATATACTATAAATTACATTCAAATTTACTAAAGTCCTCAACATCTTGTAAATTCCTGTTATTTTTCCCCCCACTAAAAAACAAACAATTTTCTAACAGATACCTGCATGCAAAAAACCCCAAACAATTCTAGCATATACTCTCTTGCAAAAGTAGTTCATCTGGGGCAGCTAGTAAAAATGGAAATTACCAATCACACTGTTTTTGTAATTTTTGCATAGAAAAATTACCTCAGGTAAGACATATTATTTTTTTTTTTTCAGCATATTGAGACGCATGGGATGAAGCTGTCTATGAAATTGTAATTTTAAGTTATACCTTTCAAAATTGGGAATTTGTAAACCTATGAAAAATAAATATGTTTAAATATGTAAAAAAAATACTCTTCTTTAATGATTTTTTTGTAATGACTATTTTATCAGCTTTATTGCATTCTTTCATATTTGCACTTAATAAAAATGTATATATATATATTTATTGTAATAAATTTCATTTAAAATTATATGTCCTGTAATTTTTTTTTAAATTTAAAATGGCCGCTCAGGATTCAAAGAAATAGTATAGTAATACATCATAATTTGCTAAAGTTGTCTTTGCATACTATCTCATAAGCTGTTCTTACTGTTTGATATTTATTTGAGTACACTGTTTACTTGAAAAGATTCCATATTTTAGGTCACATCCCATTTTTCAATAATATAATTAGTATATAATAATATAACATAGTGTAACGATCAGAAAATGTGTGACTCGTAAACAGTGCAGAATTCGACCCACATTACAGAACAGCAGCACCATCGAGTAGCGAAGCGACCCGTGGTACTGAGTTCGAACATAGTTTATCGGTTCCACAATACAATCCACGAAACAACGCATCTGATGCGACATTAGTAAATATTTCCTTAGGCACGGTGGTCAGGGATATGCAAGAGACTCATGATTTTATTCTCGAGTTAGCCAATAATCAAACTAATATTAATTAAACATTCATATTTACATAATCGAGGAAATATTATATAGAATGGGTATCGAATAAATGAAACGTAATGCAGACATATAGTTTAAAATTATTTATTAACACATTTTAAGAAGACAATCATTTACTAATAATATTTTGTGGATTTAAAGCTTCAGTAGCGGAATTTGCGACATGATTATATTTTAAAGAATACATTTATTTATTTAGACATTATTTTATATTGAGGATTTCAGTAGCGGTATTTCCGATACCGAAATGTTTACAAAGGGAATTCACTTATTTGAAGGCGTAATCTAGCTACCTAAAATATATTTACATATATTGCTGCAATTTATAACATCGAAAAACTACTGCGTAGTAAATCGAAAGATTTCATGCTGTATGTTTATAATTTGAACTCAGTGAAGTAAGTGTGATGATATTTAAGATTCACGCTTTCAAATATAAGTACTTTGGACTGGCTTGGATATATATTAAGACAAGTCAAGAAGAGAGTGGAACCGCTCTTTTCTTATTAAAATTCTCTGTCCCAGTGCTTAAGATTTGATTGGCTGGTGGTAGTCATAAGCGCTTGAGAGATTTGCACTCTCTCAATTATTTCAATATCGACTGCACTTTATAAAAATAATATTATTTACATATATTGCTGCAATCTATAACATCGAAAAACTACTGCGTAGTAAATCGAAAAATTTTACGCTGTATGTTTATAATTTGAACTCAGTGAAGTGTGATGATATTTAAGATTCACGCTTTCAAATATAAGTACTTTGGACTGGCTTGGATATATATTAAGACAAGTCAAGAAGAGAGTGGAACTGCTCTTTTCTTATTAAAATTCTCTGTCCCAGTGCTTAAGATTTGATTGGCTGGTTGTAGTCATAAGCGCTTGAGAGATTTGCACTCTCTCAATTATTTCAATATCGACTGCGCTTTATAAAAATAATATTATTTACATATATTGCTGCAATTTATAACATCGAAAAACTACTGTATAGTAAATCGAAAGATTTCACGCTGTATGTTTATAATTTGAACTCAATGAAGTAAGTGGGATGATATTTAAGATTCACACTTTCAAATATAAGTACTTTGGACTGGCTTGGATATATATTAAGACAAGTCAAGAAGAGAGTGGAACCGCTCTTTTCTTATTAAAATTCTCCGTCCCAGTGCTTAAGATTTGATTGGCTGGTTGTAGTCATAAGCACTTGAGAGATTTGCACTCTAAATTATTTCAATAATATAATTAATATATTACATCCCTTGAGTCTGAGCTGCCTCTGACAGCCCCTGAACAAAAATTTTGAATTTCAACAGTTTGCATGGAATCGGTAAACAATACACTTATGATTCTCAGACCATTCGATCTGCCATCTTTTTTTGATTTAAATGAGATTTTTTTTTTTTCTAGGATAAAAATTGGATTTTTTATGAAAGTTTTTATAAAATACAATTTTTAATTTTTTTATATTTGTTTTCTTTTTTTGATTTAATGACCGTAAATCATATTTCTCAGTCAATTGCTTTAGTTTTACAGCTTCAAAATTACATTTATCTACAGAGGGGCTTTTATAAGCCCTCTTTCTAGAAACTTATTTTTCCAAAAAAAAAAAAGGCAGAAGAAGGAAAGTAAAAAAAATGGATTATATCAAAAAGACAAAAGGATTACTGTTAGTTTTATTTCCTAAAATAATCACGTTTGATGCCTTCATAACTGTATTCAGTTTTGAAAATGATGCTAACATTTAGCAAAGATTCTGTGAATATTGAATTGGTTTTATTATTTATTTTTTATTATTATTATTGTTTTCAATAATTAAATGTATAAATAAATATTATATATGTGATAAAATACATTTCAATAATATAAAAACGTTTATTTGAATTATTTTTCTGATGGAGTTTTAGAAACTTTTTATATACGATAAAATTTTAGATAAAAACCCATTTGAAAGATGTAAAAACTTTTTTTTGAATTAGTTTGGTGACCTAGTTGTTATTCCTTTTTTTTTTATATATAAATGTAGCAATAATATATATATGATAGAATACATGTGAATAATATAAAAACGTTTTTTTGAATTATTTTCCTAATATATATACGATAGAATTATATATATGCAGAAAAGTATATACAATAGACTTTGATATATATATATATAGAAAATAATATACATATACAATAGAATTTCAGACAATACATTTGAATGATATAAAAACATGCACAACCACCCTCATCATACATCGTCAGCCATCCACTCTCATATTTTATCTCCCACACACATGTATAATCAGTGTTCATAATAAATTTGTTTACTTTGATATTTATTGATTTTTTTTGTTCATTTTATCTTGGAGAAATTTGTGTTTAATATTTATTTTTTCAGTACATTTTATTTATTTGAAAAGAATACACATTTTAGGGCACACACCATTTTTCACTAATATAATAAAAGTAATATATAATAATAATAATAATAATAATAATAATAATAATAATAATAATAATAATAATAATAATAATAATAATAATAATAATAATAATAATAATAATAATAATAATAATAATAATAATAATAATAATAATAATAATAATAATAATAATAATAATAATAATAATAATAATAATAATAATAATAATAATAAAATAATAATAATAATAATAATAATAATAATAATAATAATAATAATAATAATAATAATAATAATAAAAAATAAAATAAAAAAAATAATAAAATAAAAAAAAAATAAAATAAAAAAAAAAAAAAAAAAAAAATAAAAAAAAAAAATAAAAAAAAAAAAAAAAAAAAAAAAAAAAAAAAAAAAAAAAAAAAAAAAAAAAATAATAATAATAATAATAATAATAATAATAATAATAATAATAATAATAATAATAATAATAATAATAATAATAATAATAATAATAATAATAATAATAATAATAATATACTATACATTACATTACAATTTACTAAAGTCCTCAACATCTTGTAAATTCCTGTTAGTTTTTTCCCCACTAAAAAAAAAACATATTTCTAACAAATACCTGCATGCAAGGAACTCCAAACAATTCTAGCATATACTCTATTGCAAAAGTAGTACATCTGGGGTGGCTAGTAAAAATGGAAATTACCAATAACACTGTTTTTGTAATTTTTGCATAGAAAAATTACCTCAGGTAAGACAATCTATATTATTTTTTTCAGCATATTGACATGTATGTGAAGAAAATGACTACGAAATTGTAATTTTAAGTTATACCTTTCAAACTTGGGAATTTCTGAACCAATGTAAAAACAAATGTTTACAAATGTAAAAAAGTACCCTTCTTTAATTATTTTTTTTTTGTAATGACTATTTTATCAGCTTTATTACATTCTTTCATATTTGCAATTAATAAAAATGTATATATATTTATATTTATTGTAATAAATTAGAAATTTGATTTGAAATTATATGTTGTGTAATTTTTTTTTTAAATTTAAAATGGCCACTCAGGATTCAAAGAGATAATATAGTAATACATCATAATTTGCTAAAGTTCTCTTTGCATACTGTCTTATTTGCTGTTCTTACTGTTTGATATTTATTTGAGTACACTGTTTACTTGCAAAGATTCCATATTTTAGGTCACACCCCATTTTTCAATAATATAATTAGTATATAATAATATAACAGTAATACATTACAATTTACTAGTTCTCTTTGCATACTGTCTCATAAAGTATTCTTACTGTTTGATATTTATTTAAGTACACTTTTCATTTGAAAAGAATGCATATTTTAGGCCACACCCCATTTTTCAATAATATAATTAATATACAGTAATATTATAATATAATAATACATTACAATTTACTAAAGGTCTCTTTGAATACTGTCTCATAAGCTGTTCTTACTGTTTTATATTTATTTGAGTACACTTTTCATTTGAAAAGAATGCATATTTTAGGTCTGATTCCATTTTTCAATAATATAATAATTAATATATTATAATATAGTAATGCATTACAATTTACTAAAGTTCTCTTTGCATACTGTCTCATTAGCTGTTCTTACTATTTGATCTTTATTTAAGTACCCTTTATTTGAAAAGAATGCATATTTTAGACCAGACTCCATTTTTCAATAATATAATTAATATATTACAATATAGTAATACATTACAATTTACTAAAGTTCTCTTTGCATAATATCTCATAAGCTTTTCTTACTGTTTGACATTTATTTAAGTACACTTTTTAATTAAAAAGAATGCATATTTTAGGTCACACCCCATTTTTCAATAATATAATAATTAATATATTATAATATAGTAATACATTATAATTTACTAAAATACTCTTTGTATAATATCTTGTAAACTATTTCTGTTATTTTTCCCCCAGTAAAAACCAAACATATTTTTAACAGGTACCCTGCATGGAAGGCCAACCAAACATTTCTAGAAGATACCCTTGTATGGAAGGACAGAATCTGGGTTAGGTAGTAAAAATGGAAGTTACCAATCACATCCTTTTTGTAATTTTATCATAGAAAAATTACCTCAGGTAAAACATATTATATATCATTTTTTCCAGAATTTTGTGACAAATGTGATGACGCTGTTTATGAAAGTGTCATTTTAACATTTAACTTTCAAAATTTAGAATGTCAACAAATGTAAAAATAAACATGTTTAAAAATAATAAAAAATATTTTGTGTCTTAATTTTTTTTAAGGTGACTATTTTATCAGCTTCATTACATTCTTTCATATTTGCTCTTGATGACAATGTACATATTTTTATATTTATTGCATTCAAACATAAGATATACTGTAAATTATGTTAATTGTAATTTTCTTTTAAAATTCAAAATCGCATACAGAATGTCGAAGAGTTAAGTCAATGTAATATTTGAAATGTTATTGACAAAATTATTATATTACATTTTAATGATGCAGTATTAGCTCCAAATAATTTTAAAACTAGTGCTGTGGGTCTGAACTGAGTTTGGAAGGGTATAAAATTAGGGAAAGTTTTGTTGAAGTGCAAATTATTGCATAGTCACAGCATTCACGAGATGATGCGAGACTAACAAAATAGCTATTTTATAACATGACTTTGCAATAGAAGTATAGTGAACAAACATTCTTACTAATGATATTGTTTTATTGTTAGAATTTTCCAAGTTAGTGTGTATTAATCAAAATAATTTAATAAAAAGTTTGATAATACATGTATGTGCGTATATTTTATAAAAGCGTACTTCAAAAATTAATTAAAGATAACTTAATAAGAGCTATAAGAATGTGTGTGTATATTTTATAAATGTATACTTCAAATAATGTCAACTGATCTATATAAATAAAGCACACAAATACAGCTTTTAAAGTAATAAATTTAAATGTTAGAGTTAAACATTACCTGGTATGTGAACTTTCATATATACATATATGTGAAGGGAGCAGCAAGGTTATAGTTATCAAACCTTGTCATTTCTTTTAAATTATTATTTATTTCTCGGCTATGATAAATTTCTTATGCTAATTATCCTTCTTTGCATAAAAGTTATAATTTCTAGATGACAGACACACATATATGTTAGAATGTTTACCAAGTTAAAATCTGTTTTGTGGAGTAGTTTATTTATTGGAAATTATCTGACCACACCTGGGTTTTAAAATTTGTAAAAAGAAAAATAAACTTAAAAAGATATTAAATTTGAATTATAAAAGAGAGAGAGTAGACTGAAGCGAATTTTATCAATTACTGAGGTAATAATTTTGTATGAAAACTGGTAACACAGCTGGAAATTAAAGATGAAAAATATCAACTCATAAACAAGTGTGGTAAACCAGACTCTACTATTCTGATTGCTGGAAGAGTTATAGGTTGGCTGATCTCAAGGCTGCAGGGTTTCATCACCTCAAAATAAACCACCAGTATAATTTTGTTGACCCCTTCACAAACTCCCATACACAAAACAGCAAGAAGCTGTGGAGACTATTGAAATGGCAGAATTAGCAACATAGACACTATCAGGTCATTAGTCAATGACTACCTGGCCAAATTTGTGGCAGCATCTACACCAGGACAAGATCGCTTCAGCCCAATTTTGAAAAAGATGAGTTTACGTTAGACCAAGATTCTTGCTAATGTCATTGTTTTAGTTATTCAAAAAGTTATTTTATTACAGTTCCAACTTGCATATACAGAAAAGAACATTTAACACATTGTGTTTTAGTTTTTTTATCTGTACATCAATTTATTTATTTGAAAGTGATTTTTTAATTCAATGTTTTTTTTGTCGGAAAAAATTAGCTAAAAAAAAAAGCCGCTAAATAGACAGTGTTTGTTACTTGTGTCAATAAAAAAAAATGTTCAAATAAATTTGTATGGTTGTTTGATTGTTTATGTTAAATTTTTTAAAAAAAATTCACTTATTTAAAAATGTCCACAAAAAAAAAGAATTTTAACATTAGAAGTACAGTGAACAAACCTCCCAAAAATAATTCCATTGAGCAAAAAACATGGCGATTGTTCCTTTTTGTGTAAATCAAAATTTTATTAAAAATGTCATTTAGTTATTAAAAAAAAAAAATCTAATAAAAGACATTCTTTAATAATAGGCCAAAAAAAATAAGAAAAAAGACGTTTACTATTTATTTAAAAAAAACAAAGAGGTTTAAAAAATGTAAGAAAAGACATTGTTTACTATTTAGTTATTAAAAAAAGTTCAGATAATGTTATTTCAATGATTTCGAGTAGCAACAGTGCCATCCATCAACCTGTATCATCGATGAGATACTAGTACCTTCTTTTTTACTTTTTGACAGGTTACTTTAAAATAAATTCTTTTTTTGATTTCTTCCATTTTTTAAAAAACAGGATTTCAATTAATTCTTTATTTTTACATTTTTTTAATTCAAGCAAAATTATTCACTTGTTTTAAGTTATATTTTAAATGTCATTTTGCTAATAAAATTATTTAAATTGTTATCATTATATATATACATTACTCACCATCAGCTGAATATGTTTATTTGTGCTTCCCTGCATATAGATACATCAGCATACATATAATGATTTCTTCATCAAGCTGCTGAACTTTGGGCAAGCTGGAAGACTCACTTGTCATCATCGGAAATGTATAATCTAGGTATGACAGCATCAGGAAAAGCATGATCAGCTATGTTGGTATTCCATCACTACCCTTTGGTCTAGGGTTTATAAGCTTCAGGGCAACAAGCTGTCTTTGTCCATGTTTGTACAGGCTAATGATTGATTTGAAATGACCGTCTTCAGATAAAGGAAAAGTCCTGTAAAACTAGAGCAGTTGGTTTGTTGCATTCTTACATCATGCAGTTTTCTGTATAACTCTGCTAGCCATCTCTTCAGCTAGCTTTTTTGACTGCCAATTGCTCTAAAAATTATTAGCCAACTCAAAACTAAAACCCAGACTTCTAATCTCTTTATCAACTCTTTTTACCAGAGTCATCTGAGGTGATAAAAACATATTTTAAAGCTGTTTTCTTATCTCTCTTGATTAAAAACAATTTTAATCTCTTCAAAAGCACTTTTAATTAAACAGCTACATTTGAAAGCAACATTGAAATTTTATCAAAGGTGTGATCTACATGTTTTTACTTAGAAAATTGTATATAAGCATTAATTAAGATTTTAACAATAAATCATACTTGTTTTTTAATTTCAAAATCAGAATTATAAATATTTATTAAATTTTTTTAAATCTTTATTTCATAAATTTTTTTTATTTTAAATCCAAGATTATTTAATCTTTCACTATGCGTGTTATTCCAGGAAGGTAGAAAAATATCTACAAATATTTTTGTCTGTGTTTATTTCTATTTTTCCTTTCAAATTTATGTATATTTGTGCACACACACTGTTATTGTGTGCTATGTTGCAGTCCTGTTACACTGTCTTCTCCCACCATTGCTTGTATCGAGGGCCATGATGCTAAATGTAAAGGTAAAGCATGGCTTATAGCTAACAACACCTATGCTAAGAACAGGAAGTATGCCTCTCTTTCTCTCCAATAAATGGACTCTCTAACCCACTTTAAATAATTTAAATATCCATCGCACACATTTTCTACAGTGCTCATTCACCTCACTGGCTATGATTATGAGAAGACAAAACTTGAAAGCACTGTCATTAATTTTATTATCTGTAATTAGTTTCACCAATACCTGCATTTTAGCAAATTTAGACAATATTTTTAATGTTAAATGATTTTCTATTTATATATTTAAATGAAATATTTTCATGGATGTTAATATTATATAAACTACATTTTATACTATATATTTACAAATGTCATGTATTAATATTAAATAGTATTAATTCAACTTTTTGTCTTTTATTAAACTTTAATAACCACTCAATATCTTATAAATATGGACAGATCTCTTTTCGTTATTTTAGCATAACTTACAAATAACCCATGGCAGTGTACATATCCATAAATAAATGAAAACTACTTTCTTACAACCAGAAATTCCAAATGTTTATTGATAATCAACTTTGTAAATTGTTTATAAACTACTATAACACTACATAGAGTGCATTACATTTAATAAATTTAGATGGCATATAGCATATAACAGGAAAAAACAATATTTTTTTAATTTAAAAAACATTTCTATATTTAATCAATGAAAATGAAGACAAAGATTTTATAAGTTTGTCCGAAAGTTTGATGATACTTGCAATGATGTGGTGGAATATTTTATCATTAAATTAAACTGCTAAATGTATATAAAAACATCAAGCATTATTTGAATTTTTCAAACTGATTCTGTGATTTGTAATTACACATTCTAATACCATAGAGTTTAGTATATAAAAGAACACTTCCGTTGGAATTACTCTCTTCTTTTCTTCAACGTTTTTGGCCTGACCATTTGACAGTACTACCAAAAAAATTGGATAGAAGAATTGTTGAATGAGGAATATTAAATTCAAGGTATTGATTTGCCCAACTACGTTACTCTGTCACAAGATGAGAATCAGAAGAAATTTTATATACTTATCTGTGAGAGATATTGTGATTTTGTCATTTTGAAGATAAAGCTTAGTGAGTAATTGCAGACATTATGGATTACCACAGTAGATTAATATATGGTTATATGCCATATGAACAATTTTTTTCTTTTCTTTATACAATATAAGTTTTGATATATGCATGATATAGTACTTTAGATATCTCTTTATTCGTGTCTAATCCTTACTTTGTTCTCTTTTTAGTCATTTTCTAATAGGGCAACTGATTGATTTCACCAATACATGCCCTTCCACATTTTAGCAGTATATTTTGTACAGACAATTTTTGTTTTCAGCATTTCATGTTTAAGTTTCGTAGAGGTTGAGATGTCTTGCAGTGGTTCTATCGATGGGAGAAATTATTGTGATATTAGAACTCATTGCCGATTTCATTTAGTTTACTTGCTATTCCTTGTGTGTATACATACACTACAGTATTTGTAATTGGTATCTGTATTGATATCGTTTTAGTTTTACTTTATGGATAATCATTTTTCATGAGAGACATTTATTTTTCTACTTTACTTAACAAGCTTAAAAACCTGAAATTTAAACAGCCTAAAAAGTTTGAACTCGAGCCAACATGCTAGATCTGAAAGCAGTGGAGCATCTATATTGAGCCGGATTGATTTCCGATTCAATTGTTTTATTACTAAAATTAAAAAGGGAAAACAACTTCATTTTCATTAAATGTCTAAGGCTCAATTTTTTTATTATTATTTAAACGCATACACATTTATATTTTAAAATAGATTATTTAATGTTTATAAAATTGATTGTAAAATAGTTTACTTTCACCGTCTGTTTTAATCAATTTGATTAAAAACAGGCAAGCTTGCTAATTATATATTCCTGTTGCTTTTATTATAATTATTTTTAAAGTTAATTCTAAAAAAAAAGCGAAGATTTAGTTTTGCATTTGTCGTTTTTGTTTCAATTATCCCTGGTTGGAAGTCTTAAATTAGATTGAGCGGGAAATTAATATTTGCCCTGCCTGGAATATAGAATAAACACTAATGAAAGATTTGCGCGGGAAATGTAGCAAGGCAAGGATAGCCCACCAATTTTTGGAGAGAGAAGAGATTCATTATTAGATACACACTTGGGTTATTGACTGCTAAGAGTCAGATGGTTTTGAGTAGCTGTTCAGACATTTAATTGCCTGCTAAAAACTTAAATAATTATTGCCAAACTTCGTTGCTGTGCAAAATGTCAAAATCTACCGCTATGGGTTTTGCCATCATTAGAATGTCTTGCTAATTTAAACAAAGGACGGACCCACGACTACCACCTCTTCTTCAGACATGCCATGAACCTCTAAAATAAACACTGCCTCTACCTTGCCACTGTCAAACGACCTGAAAGATGAACTATTGTCAAAAGTGCGCACTCGTCACTAAATCACTAGAACTCTGCCTTACCGTAAGCTAAACTTTTTCCTATTCTAGCCAGGGTAAATAAATTATGTTTAATTAAATCTCCGCTCAATCTAATGATAAATGTTTTAAAATGGTATTAATTGTTTTTTTTTTAATTATTTATTATCTGTATGTACTCTTTTCTAGTATTTAAAGTGTGTCTTGGAAGCTTAGTTTTAAGATTCCAAGTTTGTTTGCAATTTTCGTTTATCAGAGGGTGCATTAGAAGATTGTATTTTATATGTTTAATATATACCTGATTATTTCATTAACTATTACAAAACGCATTGGCAGTTTTCGTAGTCTTTATTTATTCACCTGCCCTTAGTTGTAAAATAAGGAATCTTTAAGCATGTTTCATTTGCGCTTTTTGTGCAAACAACAAAATCTTTTTGCTGGCTATTTGTTAAGTTATTTCTTCGGGTTGTCTGAAAGTAGTCATTTCTTTCTGGATTACGTAAGATCGTAATCAAATATCTTTTGCTATCTTGTAAGTGAGATCAACCACGTTTACTTTGAATGTAGTATTATGCGCAGCAGTCCTGCGGCGTTTTAACGACAGTAATTAGAATATTACTGCTCGGACGTTCGCGCTGGTTACATTGATTTCCAGCAGGACAGTAACTGTTTTATTATCTCTGAATCAGGAAGCTAAAGTTGTTGTTTGTTTTGTAATTTTGCAACTGGCCAGCAAGAAGATATTTTCCTAACCATTTCTTCTATTTTAAGTGAGATAATTTTGCTGCCAAAATGTTTTATGCCTTCATGTTTGTCGTACTCTTGTGCACTCTCTGGTAAATATGCGTATGTTAACATTTAACATAAGTCACTTTTATATTCGTGGCTAGATGTCTTCACTCTATTGCACAACTTTTAATAAAATTAATAAATTGTTTAAACTTACTTTGGCTGACATTTGTCTTTGTGCTTTGATTTCTCAACTGTCTAAATAATATTTAAGATATCTTGTTCCTCCCTGAGTGTAGTTCGGTGCCCTTTTGATTCGCATATCCTGTCCACCCTAAAATAAATGTCTAGTTCCTTTTTTCGGATAAGTGGCGCCCCCGGGGTCAGTATGTGTGAATCTCAAAGATCTTTTTCCCGTTACAATATATTTTAGTACTTCAATTCTGTATTGAACTTCCGGTGAGTAATGGCGTCCGCCTGTTTGCTTTCGTTTCTTCCCTGAAGTTGTCCAGGTTGGTAATTGTTGTGCATTTTTAATATGACGAAGAAGTCATCAAAAAAGAACAAGGTGATAAATAAAGGTTTGAAAGGAGATGAAACTATAATATCTAAAGATGGAGGTAATACATGTGATAATTCTGTCACCGTTAGTAATAACGTTACGACCGAAGTAAAAAGTATTGAGCTACGCAATAAAAAAAGAAAACTGGATAAAGAAAATAATATTAGTGCATTCAAGGAAAAAAACCAGGACACAAAGGAAGAGGAGTTATGTTTACATGTGGGAAAAAATGCAGATAAACAGGATATGAGTTATCTAGATTTTAGTGATAATACGCTTGCGGATAACGTTTCTTGTCAACCCCCATTAAGGGCCTTCATTCGCTTAAACTCTTACTGAAAAAAGATATTTACTAGTTGTATGTCGGCATGTACGTCCATTTTTAGTTTAATTATGCAATCTAATGAGTCCAGCGGTGAACATGTCCTTGATAAACCTGATATAAACGAATACCTTAAGGTTCTTGATCAAAATAGTTTATTAAATACCGTTAAACATACAGCTTTCTTTGCTGCAAGGGGTTTTGTTTCTATTGAGTATTTTACCACCAATCAAAAAGAAAAAGCGGAGGCAACGCTAAAAAAAATTCAAAATAAGAAAATATATTACGTCTCGAAAGAACCGAACCCCCTAGGTTACGGAAAAGTTTTGCATACTCCGCCTAATTTTGATGTTGAGTTTTTAAAGTCGGAAATAGCGTCGTATGCCGAAGTTAATAAAATGGAAAGATTATTAACACCCGGAACTGCATTTCAAATCCCCTCAAATTCATGGTCAATTGTGTTGAAAATGAACAAGGGCATTTCAAGGGAACAGATCCCACATAAAATTTTTAAAGATCATATGCCAATCTCCATTATTATTAAAGGTAGGCCACCCGTTTGTTTTAGATGTAATCGTATTGGTCACATTGCAGCTCTGTGTGATGCTGGGCCATGTGTCAAATGTAATAAATTCAATCGTCTAAATCACTACTGTAACATAGCTCCATTAAAATCTTGGGCTAATGTTGTAAATAATAGTCCTGATGAAGAACTTATATACGAGCAGGAAATTATTGATGATCTCAAACTAGATAATGCTGCACCTGCTCAAATACAGAAGCAGTGCCTAGTTGATGAAAGCTCAGCAATTATGGAAAATGAAGAAACATACGTTGAGGTAAATGATATAGAGAAAACGGAAAACAACATAATTAATAATGATAATAATAAGCATGTTGACATAACTGATATAGAGAAAACTGAAGTAAAGGAAAAAAAAAATAAGCAAATAGAACATTTTCTGTCAAATGTCCCTGGAAGGCACCCATCTATAACTGAGTCAGAACTTGAAACAAAGAAACTAAACCAAAATGAAATGGAACTGGAAATAGTAAATCTATACCACAATGAGACTGGTGTTAATATGAATGATTGTGGTCATGAAAGTGGCTATAGTAGTATAAGGCAATGAAATTTTTGGATCCGCACTATGTATAAGTCATTAAATATAGTCACCATTAATGTTAGAGGCATCAACAGCCATGACAAGGTACTAAAGCTTACTGATTATCTTGCTTCACAAAAATTTGATATTGCTATTCTAACAGAAACAAAGATAAATGTAAACACACCTGAACAGTTTATCGATCAAATTAAACGGAAAGGTCTATTATTGTACAAGCAGAACATTAGACCGGCACAAGGTGTTGCCATTCTAATTAATATAAAGTCTAAAATTTATAAGGTGCGGATCATAAGTATGCAGATCAATCACATAGTAATCTCTTTTCAAATGCAAGAACAGATGCACTATGTTGTAGCAATTTATTCAACAAATAGAGGAAGGGAGGTGCCCAAAATTATTAAAGAGATGCAGTTCCACTTGACTCTGCATCCAGGAATAGTAATAATTGGAGGGGATTTTAATGTCACGTTTCAGGACATTCCAGTTCAGCTAAAAAATAAGTTGCAGGATATTGATGTGCTGCCATGTCAAAGTAAATATGGAGCAAATGCCTTTACCTTTTTTAATAGTCGTTACTCATCACTGATTGATTTGTTTTTCATTTCGAGATCTAAGATAAAAGATGTTGAAATTGATACTTCAATTGTTGCTTTCTCTGATCACCTGCGTGTAAAGTTGGTGGTAAGGCTCTATGATGGGGATCCAGAATGTAGCTACCAGTTTAGCATAAAAAAAAAATATTAGTAATTCATTCAATTTGACCTGTGATCAGAGATCGAATTTAATTGTAGCTTCTTGTTACTTCACTAAGCAAACAGCCTTGTCTCCATGTGTGGCTTGGATTAGATTGAAAAAACTTATATCTGATGTCTGTTCTTCTGGAATGGAACTGGATTTGTCTCAAAACCAAATGAAATCCCGCTTAAATGACATTGCTAAAACCTTGCATTCTTTAACTACTCTATCTAATAATCGCTCATTGATCAACTCCCTGCAGGAAGAATATAATGACATCTATGAGAAAATGCAGGAAGAAATATATGCTATAAGATTGCGAAAGATACTCCCTAATATTGCCTGCATCATAAAACCAACATTGAACTATGCCAAGGTGTACGTGCCTCAGTCTAGAGGTATCACATGTGTCAAAACTGAGAATGGAGAGGTTTTGTCAGGGCTGCATGTGGATCAGCACATATATAAAAATCTGCAAAACACTATGGGAAATGATGAAAGGAATTCAGACCATTGGCCAAGGATGATGGTGGCCAAGGATCAGCAGTATATCTCACACCTGGATATTAGTGAGGAAATAACTAGGCTATCAAATCACACAGTTACTGCTCATGATTCTATACCTGCCAGAATTTATAAATCAATATCTTACTTGATAATTGAAGTGCTTGCAAAATATTACAATCAGTTGTGTGCACAACCAATAGATTGGCCAATGATTAATAACAGAATAATTTTTTGTATAAAAAAGAATAGGAATATACACATCCCATATGTAAATGACCTGAGAAATATTACTATCGAGGACATTGACTCAAAAATAGTTGCTAGAATTATATTGAAGAAATTGTATAATAGAATAAAAAATAGAATTTCAGTGGCTCATTATGCTATTAAAGGTAAGAGAGCAACTGATGCAATTATGAAGATCCAGGATGCAATCAGATATGCCAGGTGTAATAAGTTAACTCAATTCTTTGCAATGCAGATAGACTTTAAATCTGCATTTGATGTGGTTGATTGGTCATTTCTGTCTAGTTCATTGGCACCACTTGTGGAGGGTGAGAAGAATCTAATTACAGCAATCAACAATTATGTGACCAACAGGAGAATAGCGCTTAAAAACTTTGCAAGGCGTTCTAATTTCTTTGTTCCGTCAAGGGGGATCCCACAGGGGTCTCCTCTGGCAGCCCTCCTCTTTGCCGTTTATCTGGATCCGATGATTAGGGAAATAGAAGCCTCAACCAATGGGATTTTCTTACCTCAGCTTGGTGCCTTTGTTCATGTCACTGCCTTTGTCGATGATGTTATTATTATATTCGAGAATGTGGCCAGTGTGCATAGAATCTTTAACATCTTAAATAAATTTCAGATCTCTACAGGCTCATGTATTCAATCTTCCAAGTCGGCTGCATGGCAATTGGCCACTGCCAAGAGAATCCCATGTGACTTCTTGGGCACGCCTTCCTCCTTTCTAGGGTTGCCTCTCTATCTGTCTAAAACTAAAATGAGTGCCCATTTGAACAAACTGGTTGTAAAAATCATTGAAACTAAAATAAATGCCTTTTCCCCATTTAAATTGTATGAAACAACCAGAGCAAAGGTTTTTAACGCTATTGCTGTTGGTGTGCTCTCTTACTATGGACCATGGATGAAAATCTTTAATGCCACTAGTCTTAAGATCATTCAATTGGCAAAAAGATATATTTGGGGTAAGAAGTATAGCCTGATACCTACTAAAATAATGCAGCTACCGATTGGAGAAGGGGGTCTCAATTTAATTGACCCTAAGTCATTGGTGAGCTTCATTAAGGCAAGAGCTTATTTAAGGATCATTGACGATAATTCGCTCAGGCCGCTAACACAGAATATTAATATAGATTCTAACCTGGGGTTGGACGGAGTATCTTATTTTGATGATATGATGATTGCATACAGGGATATCCAGGATGATCTAAACTTAGAGACCTTAGATAATTTAAAATATAAAGAGCTAAAAAATAGAGAGCTTTCTAATGAAAACTCCTGGCTCAATGCCTCATTAAAAAAAATTCTAAAAAATTTCCAATCTATTTGTACATCACAGTCTGTTATGAAATTTATTTTCAGATTGATAAATGGAATTTTGCCAACCACCACTTTTTTAAACCAAAGGCTGAAAATGGGCCTGGATGATCTATGCAAATGCTGTAACAGATCCGACGAGACCTTTCTTCACCTGATGGAGGAATGTACAGCCTTTAGTGATTTGAGATCTATGGTCTTTCATAAGCCTATTGTGAATCTAAGACTCTTATTTAAAGAAAACATTGTTTTATTCAAGCCTCATAATGCCATAGTTATTGTGCATGTAATGAGAGCAATATGGATATCTAGGTGTGCTCTGATCTTTGATAACAAGAAGATATATTGGAAAAAAAAATGGAAAAAGAATGGGATGACATGTTTTATAAAGGTTTGAAATTTTGGCCAAGAAAAACGTTTTTATTGGTATGGGGTGGTTATGTTCCTACAAGGTGTGAAATGTGGAGCTGAATGCTCTTACAGAACACTGATTAAATGAAAGGTGGAGATAATGTAATTTACTGGATACATTTGAACTTAATTTATTTTTTAAAGTAATGATTGTTACGATGTATGTACTGAATCAAATGTAAATATAGTTTTTTTAAATAAAAAAAAAAAAGTACTTCAATTCTTCATTAACTATCAATATCTTATTCCCCTATGTATGAATATAACAAAAATCAAACATTCAACTTAATAAACCTTCCATTTTATTGCCATATAGGGTAAGCTGTAGTAAACCATGATTATTAAATGCACATATAACTTATATCCTTACTTTATCTTACAGTAGATTACAGTAAAATCAGGTATTTTATTTGCAAATGATGTCTTCTTTTTGACAGAAATAAGGGAAGATATGGAAATTATGCTAAAGACATGTGCAAGAGTGGGTAAAGAGATGGGGATTAAATTTAGTAAAGAAAAAATCAAAAGTAATGATAATTAATACTGGGGAAAGAGAAGACAAAGAAATTTTATTGGGGGATGTAAAGTTAAGTTTTGGTGAATAGGTATAACTATTTGGAAATTGTCTTAAGTAATTAAAAAAAATACTTGGATGATTGATAGAAAAAATTGATAAATGAAGCAAAGAAAAGAAAGGGACTGATAAAAAATTAACACTGTTTTCATATAATAAATATGATGCAACTAAAATTGAATGGGAGTGGTAGTAACAGGGTTAACATATGGTAAAAAAATGTGTTAGGAAAGGGGTGTTACATTACATAAAAAAAGTACAAAATGAAGTAGAAAAACACACATTAGATGCAAATGTGTGGACAGCAAAGGAGGCAATTCAAGAAAAAAATGGGATGGTCAAGTTTTTATATGAGAGATGTAAAAAGCAAAATGAAAATGTTTGATAGATTCCAGTTTATGGATAATAATAGAATAACCAAAACTGTATTTAATTGTGTCATGAGTAAAGGGCAGACAACAAGATAAGTGAGAAAGATAGTACAGTATGCAGATTTGGATAAAGACTTTGTCAATATATTTATACAAAAGATGGAATGATTGTGTTAGGAGAATTGCAGAGTGGTATAGTGGCAAGGAATGAGATAGAAGAATAGATGCATTAATAAAGAATAGGGAATTGGAGAGATGGAGAACTAATATGGAGAGTAAAAAAAAACCTAAATATATGTAGAAGTAAACAGAATTTTGGGTGTCAGTTAATTTATGATAATAGCAAGGAAAATAGTTTACTGTTTAAGGCTTGAACAGGATCTTTAGCAACAAGGCAATATACAATATGGGTGATTTAGTCTGCAAGTTGTGTAAGGAAGGCATAGAAAGTATTGGGCATCTGTTAATTGAATGTAAATGCTTGTAAGTAGAAAGGGCACAAACAATGAAGTTGTGGGAAAAATAAATACAAACAAAGTGATTATATAGAAGGTGGGTTCTTGGTTTTATGCTGGGTTTGGAAAAGGATAAAGTGGATTTAGATATAAAGAACATGGAGTTGACAAAAATTATATTGTGGAAATGAAGTGGAGCAGGATAGAAAAAATTATGGGAAAAACTTAGAATGGAAAGGGAAGGTAAAGTGGCTAACTGCTTTCTCTGGGCATGGTAGTTGAGATATTCCTGACATTGAAAAAGAAGTCACAAAGCATCTCATCATACGCTTACTAAGAAAAAAACACCCCACCCTAAGGTATTATGGCTGTCATAAATTACATACAAACAATGAATTATAATTAAAAAAAATTAGTGCTATGTGCCAAATAAGATACACAAAACATTAAATTATAATAAATGTGCAAACGTTAGTTTTAAATATGATATAATTTACATTTGTAAAAGAATTAAATTTTTAACTTTTAATTTTGTTTATATTATAATAAATATGAAATTAATGTCCGAAATTTAAAAAATGATCATCTTTAATAATGTGAAAGATTTGATAAATTAAATAATAAAATACACACACATACTTTACTTTCTTTGATGTTAATTTCATAATATTTTATCCTTACTTTAAACTTGATTGAATGAGTAATTTTTATTTCGTTTAAAATTTCAAGAAACCATGGAATGAATTAAACCAACAATTTTATAATATTCATCACCATTAGAGACCATTCGCAAATAAGTAAGACTTAGAAAGTCAAACAAAAAGACTAAAATGTTTAAAAATTGGTTCAGGTCCATTATGCATGTAATAAATAAATGAAAATGTGTTTTCACACAATCCCAATATCTCCGTTAATTTTGAGATCAGTTGCCATAAGACATTACAAGCAGATCCTGTACTAGCCTAAATAACCAAAGACAAGTAAAAGAAAATAAAGGGAATAAAACAGGTTATATTTGACAAATGCAGTTATAAACTAATTTAAATATCCCTTGAAATATCTTAGTGGAGCTTTCACAATTTAAATGCACTTAGATATTGGGGTGCAAAACAGATTCCAATGAGTTGTTACTATTATTAAAAAGTTAAAGAATAAGGTATTACATCTCAGAGGCAAAACTCTCTATATAATAGCACCACTTAGTGCAAGCCAGAGTAATCAATGAATGCAAGAGAGATTGCATAAAATTCCTATCTAGTGCCTACTCATCCAATATCCCTATACTAGTTTCTAGTTTGTGGCTTTCATCAGTGAGAAGCCTTAAATCTGAGTAGGATCTAATGCAACTCTCCAGCAGCCACCCTTTACCTTATTAGCTAACTATGAAGCTTTGAGTACAAAATGAACACACAATAATGTTTTAAATTCAAGATCTGAACTCACTTCAGCATCCATACATTCTCTTTGCTTACACAAGCTGTTTACAGAGGCAAAACTCTCCGTACAATAGCCCCACTCTCTGCAAACCAGAGTAATATATTGAGTTTTGCCTCTGTGCAAACAGCTTTTGTAAACATAAAGAATGGTGGTCATGAGATATTTAGTAGTATTTCATCTCAGTGATTAATAATAGCAACTACATTAGTTGTAAGTAAAGTTGATATTTTATC
Source organism: Epiperipatus broadwayi (assembly GCA_028023455.1). NCBI lineage: Eukaryota > Metazoa > Onychophora > Udeonychophora > Euonychophora > Peripatidae > Epiperipatus > Epiperipatus broadwayi. The sequence continues at coordinate 26,207 of JAQFVV010007739.1, forward strand.
TAATTTATTGTATGGATATGAAATGTGGTCACCCTATCGGTACAATATGAAGACATTAGAAAAGTTTCATTTAATGCTTCACAAATTATAAAAAAAATGATCATGTGAAATAAATGAGTAACTACAGACTTCTGAAAATATTGATAAACATAGAGTATAATTTTTATGGTGTAAGAAAACCCTATGTACCTAACTGTATTAGTGCAGAGAAAGTTCTACAACTTGGAATGATCCGCAACGCATGATGGTACTGCTGCTATTGCAAAACAAATAAATATAACGTTACTGGGCTTTTTAAAAATATATTTCTTTAAGGGGTTTTTTGGATTTTTTTTTTAAAAAAACATTTTATTCATTTTTTTTTTTTATTTAACGGGTGGGGGGGGGGTTTCAAAAATATTAACTTTTATTCATAAACAAATACATAGAATATTTTTTTTTTTGGATTTACATTTTTTTTAATAAAAACATTATAATAAAATAAAATAAACTTTCATTGCATATATACACAAACAATAAGATTTCATTAGTGAACATTTATCTCTTGTAAGATGGTACAGAAAATGTCTTGATCATTTTTCCAACGTCTCCACAAAAACTCAGGTAGTTGTCGATACCTTCTCTTCATGTGCCGCATACTCTCTTGTTTCACCACTTGAGAGAACCCCAAAGGCATTCGATGGTCTGTGTGTGGATACCTGTATCAGGGTCAACAAAGTTGTATTTGTGGTTGACTCTCATGTGGTGAAATCCGGCAGTCTCCAACTAACTAGTTCTGTATCCTTTCCAGCAGTCCAAATTGATGCTGGAGCCAGGCCTGATGTTTTCACAGATGGACTGCATAAGGGTGTTTTCAGAATGGGAAGGGATGGCCACAAAATATTCACTAGTCTCACGACACAAATCACTAAAAATCCATTGCTGCAGCAGAATTCTGCCCTGGTTGTTCTTGCATCGATTGAATATGATTTCATCTACTTCAACTATGGTACTGGGCTTGCCGATTTGATGGCATGGATGAGAAACAAGACTTTCTTGGCAGAGCTCTCTAATAGCTGTCATCAACTTCCTCATGGCATTTTCAGACATCTGTAATTCATATCCAATATGCTTTACTGTGAGCTTATCCCTGCTCCATAAATATATAAAGCATACTGTCTTCAGGAAATCTAGTCGGTAGCCCTCAAACCATGTCCCATTACGAATGGAACACCTTCGATGGCATTGACATGATTCGCATTCCATTTCAGAAATTTTACATCATTGTAATTTCATAACACCATCATAAATACAGTTCTTCTCTGTGGGTAAAATAATTTTCTGAAGGAAAGCCATTGTGTCTGCTTCTGTAGCAGGTAAATCAAAGAACTTGAATGCCGAATGTTGTTCTGCCATTTCACTTTGTTTACCTCGCAAATTGCATGACTTTCGTGTGAACTTTGCCAAATCGTGACTTACACTCCTCATTTATTAAATTATGTCACCTAAAATGGAAATTATGGATGTTTGCGAAATAATTATAATTTCTAGTTACTCATAAAAATTACACTCCATTTAAGACAAAAATATTTTAACTGCGTACTGATACACTTTTTCTGATAACAAATACACACACTCTCATATGATATGCTGTTAACTATTCATTACTAACATCTCTATAGACTGTCACAACACATCACTGATAATTTTCACATGCTAGCAATGTTGGGGAAGTGTTGACTTCATCAACATCAAGTGTTTGAACAGTTTACAGGCCATAGGATATATGAGTGGCCTTGTAAATAGCATATTTCTGTGCATTTGCATAGCAGCATAGATAATCTGAAGTTGTAAAATCCAGAGAAATTAAGAGATATCTGTTTTTTTATGATGTAGAGAAAACAAGTTTTTCACTTTTTGGTTTTCCTACATTGGTTATGTTTCCTTTCATTGAACTTTGTTAAAAAATTATTAATTTTCCAAATTAATGTGTTATTGGATTGATTCATGCAGGCAACCATTTTTTTTCATGATATTTTTTCAGTTATAACATTCATTAAAAAGACCCATTATGTGAATTAAAATTCAAGCTTTTCAACATATGTGGTATAGACACACATCTTCATTTTGTAATTTTTTTATGGTTTATAAATTGCTAATAAAGAGAATTCAAAATTAAATGTTTAATAAAAATATATTGTTTTTGAATAAATGTAAACTAAATGAATCATTTATTGATTAAAATGTAAAAAAAAACTATTTTGTCAAATTATCATGGATAACAACACCTTATTAAATTAGAAGTCATAAGTTCAGAAAGCTCAGCGCTTAAAAAATTGTCTCTATGACAGAAATGATTTTCATAAGGAAGGAAACATACTTTCTTTCCCTTAAAAGTTTTGTATTTTAATGCTTGAATGAAGTCTGCAAATACATGGAATTTGGTAATATCATTCAGATCTCGGAGATGTTACTTTCTTTTAAATGTGTATTGTGTAATTAAAACAAATTTCTCATAGAGAAAAATTCCAAATGTCCGTAAGTTTAAAAAAAAAAGATATGAAAAACTTCCAATTTCAAGTTGATTTTTTATATCACAAAATGAGTTTCTTCGCTAAAAATAAATAAATAATTGGTCTATGTTCATTAATCAGATTTTTAAATTAATGTATTGCAAGCTAAATGTGCTTTGCCTATTCTGAATCACTGTATATTAATCGCAATTTTGAAACTACACACATTTTTTCAAACGCCAATGAGCTGAATCTTCTCCATGCCAAAGAAAAATTTTAAGCTCGTCTTTTGAATGCAATATAATTTAACAAAACATACTTTTCATATATGATCCACTGTATTTTAAAATATTGAATGACCAAAAATATAAGATCTGGTTATAATGGATTTCCAAAGTATGTAATATATAATTTTGAAGCTCATTATAACCAGACCAACTTTGATAAGTAGAATCATTTCGGTACGCAGAGTAACATTGTAACATAGGTTCACATGACACCACTAAAAGATTGCCGACCCTGACGTAAACCATTTTTAGTTATTAATTTATAAGTTATAATAATAATAATCATCATCATCAGTTTTTGAGTATTAAAAATAAGAATTCATCACAAATAGAAACAAAACTAAAATATTTGATATCAAAATATATTACAAATACACTTACCAAACTTTTTTGTTGATACAATGCCTTTTCTAGATCAGTGACACAAAATGTTCATTTTTGATTGCAATGGGGATAGTATAGCAAATGATTAATGTATGCTATCTTTGATCTGGATGTTATCATTATTACCGCAAATTAATTATTTCTTAGTTTATTTCCTCATCTAATATTAATAATTGAATGACTTTAGAACAATTTTAAACTTTTTAAATACAGTTGTAAATTTTTCTAACATCTCATTCACTTCTTAATACTAAAATTCCAATTTTTGCAAACCATCAGACAAATATTATCACAGCAAAGTTTATACACGATTTAATATCAAATCTTGAGCTTTTCTGATTATACAGATATGTTTTTTTGTAATAGTTTCCTTATTTAGAGATCCTTTCGCTATTCATTGATGGAATATATCTTAATTTTTTTTGTTCTCTTCCATGTCAATTATTTATTGTCTGTGCTGTCAGCGGTTTACTGTACTGTGTAATCTCTTGTATATTATAAGGTGAATAATTCTATTTTGCTAGCCAAGTATTAAATCAATAACTCAATATGCTTTCTTCGAAATTTGCACCAGAGTAGGTTTGAAATCAGTACTCTTGATTAGAATTACTTTTGCCATATCTTTTTGAAAAACAGTTCAAGGTTAGGATAATAAATTGTGTTTTGATCATACGAATTATCAATGTCTTGAGTTTTAATAAAATATTTTTTTATCACCCATGGAGGAAAATGTGTTACCAAAAATAAGTTTGTTAAATAGTTCTGTCAATGAGTTTTGATAACTACTGACAGCTTTATTACTACTTGAATGGAATTATTTTTTGATATTCAAAGCTATTGTTTGTAATTAGTCTGAGTCTTGGAGGTATTAATAATACTGATGATTATCCAAACAGAGGTTAGAAATAACTTCTTAATGATTTTATATTCAGAACTTGCTTTATTGCTTTTCTTATCAGGTGTTCTTGGACTGTGTGGTTTAACTCAATAGTAGGTTGATAATTCAAGAACTAAAGGTTCTTGAGATACTGAGTAAAAAACAACTACTCAAGTTTGGTCAATTAAATAGAATTGTTGTGCTTCATCTACCATTTGAATGTATGAACATCATATGATATTGTGAATAGAGATATATCTAGAATTTTTGGACCTTTTCTTAAACCTAAGAATTCATATATTTTGCTCTGTTTTGTTTTTTGACAGTTACACCATGTGTTGTTCTGAGGCAGTTAATTATTTATTATATATATTTTATTAGTTGTTTGTTCAATATGAAAGTTATTATTAAAGTCATTAAAACTTTGATCATTTCGTAAATAAATATTCTCAATAGGTAAGAAATTTTAATTTGTTTATTATTAACTCTTTCAGAGCTGGCCTTTATTCGAGAGAATGAGTGAGTTTTAATTATTAAATTCATCCTAACAAAAACTGATTTTCTTTTCTCCATTATCTGTTTTAATCACAGAAAAATTGGTTAGTCTTATTATTTTTTTTTCTTATAAACTCTTTAAAAATAGCTGTCATTTTCTATTCATTAAATCCAATATTAGATTTTTTTTTCTTTTTCAATGACGTTTAGTTTTTCCCATGACCCTCTCCGGTTTTCAGACTTCATTTAATTAGTTTTTTAAGTTGAATTTTCTTTTTTCTAGTGCTCTTTAACAATATATTAGGCTTTACTGGTTTTTATATGACTGAATTTTATCTTTAATTGACGAAAAATTTCCACTTTGAAAATAAAAGAAAAACTATCTCTAAGTATAATAAGTCATGATTGAAGCATTTCACAACTACTTAATTTTTTTAAAAGTTTGTAATATTGAGACATGTCTTTGACTTATGTCATTATACACCCCTTTTTTATATTTATATATACGATATATATATATTATTAGTCCCTAAGGTTTATTCACATTATATTCACCATCAGAATTCTTTTTATCTTAAGGAAAAACTTGAATATTGGTTTGTAATGAATACAGTGTAGCTAAAGCTTCCCATTTTTATAAAATAATAATGTTTACTAAGGCTGTAAACCTCAAGAATACACTTGCGGTTTACAGCCTTAGTAAATATTACTTACGTAATCAATTTAAATAAATTTATAAAATAATAATTTATCTTGCTAAGGTATCTTCTTTTATTATTGCAGTATACTAAAACATAGATCTTACAGCAGTGTAATTATAAAAAGTTTAACTATCGAAAGATATATAACTAAAAAAAACAGATAGTGGTGCTAATTTAGTATACGTTCTGCATATGTCATGCTCTTGCAGGGCAAGTCATCAATTATCATTTGCCATTTACTTTCTAAGTTATCCATAATATTTTCCTATGTAATTTTTTTTTTTTTTTTAAGCATTAGTGTATTTTCTTTTTTACTTCATATAATAACTTGAAAGCTTATTTAAATAAAAATTTGAGGCATAGATTAAGATGGGTCCCATCTTTTTCTAATAGTTCTGGCTTGTGTTTTAGAATTTAGAGTCCCATGTGATGTCATTATTTCATCTGATTGGCTGTCACGTAAGCATGTTTAAAGCGTATCTGTTTGAAGATGTTTAGCTTTCACGTTGTTATATTATCTGTTTACGCTTAAATTTGATATATTTACATTTACTTCATATAGTTTATTATTTCATAAAAATATTGACCAATAATTTTTATCACCATATGATATTGAAAGATGAGGTTGATGTTTTTGTGACAAAATCCATTGGAGAAGCTATCTTTGCAGATTTTTTATTTAGGGAAAAAAAAAGAAACATAGGGATAATTTATTCCTGTTTTACTGGTCATCTATCCCAAGAATATCAAACAATGGTGAGAATGTGCCAATGCTCCACCCTCTTATTTTGCTTTAAATGAAAACTGATTGCATGCTGAGTTTGTGCTTTTAATCACCATGCAATGTCATGGCTAATAATCTTATTAATATATCTGGTAAATGAGATCACAATTTGCCTTTGCCTGCATTCACTCACATTTATCTTTCCCTTCAAAATTATTCTGATTTACGTTTCAATAAGCTCTTATCCTGACAAATAAATAGAGGATTTCTTTTATAATTATCATAAGACTTTTGAACAGATCAAATAACATTTTACAATTATTATGGGAAAACTGCAAATTAGGACATCTTTTTTAAAAAAAAAAAAAAAAAGAGTGTGAAGTTATTAAAATAAAACATAATAGAATTAGATTATATTTTGACTAATAGAAAATATATATTTCAAACCTGTAATTTGCTGCAATCATATGTTAGGTATATATTAATGTGAAACTTGAGATACAACAAGTTTTAAAATGACTGTGTTAATTAATAGTTGACAACCTTCTGATAAATCACTTTAAAATGTTACCAGATTTATGGCGCAAATGTGAATGATATTACTATGAAAACGTAAGTTTTAACGAAATAGCTATATAGATAGAAAAAACAGTAAACATTAAATTACTAGTAAATTTTCTATGCAGTCAATATGAAAATAATAAAAAACTTCACTTAGAAAAAATAAATATCTGGAAGTCTGCAAAGCGTTATTGAAAAAATAATTATGATCATAACTGAAATGCCAATAAAAACAAGAAACAATAAGATGACATGTTTATTCAAAGCTGGAACAATACCATGATAATGTTGTGTTTGTATAAAACTCAGAATATGAATATCATGCAAGTATGACTAAATACTTATTAAACCTAACATTATCATCAGCCATTATCTATTAAACCTAACATTATCATCAGCCATTATCAGTCCACTGCAGGATAAAGATCTATCCATGTTCAATCCATCTTCTCTGATTTCCACATCACCCCTGCACACTTTCTTATTTCATCCATCCTTCTCACACGTGGTCTCTTTCTGGGTCTTTTACAATCTCTTGGAATCCAGTTTAAGATTTTAATTGTCCATCTATAATCATCTCTTCTAGCAAGACGTTCAGTTCAACTCCATTTCAGTCTTTTAATTCTTTCAACGATGTTATTATTCATATAGTATACAAATATGGATGGGCTGTTCACCAACACGCATTAGCCAGCATGGTGAGTTTATTGACTTTTTACCTCTGAGTTTAAGATCAAAAAACACCATGGTCTTTTTTTTTCAATTGCCTGATAAGATAAGGCAGAATGAATGTGTGTGCGGAATGAAAAATTAAGCCTATCCATATATTTACAATATATTTTACATAAACATCTACTATATTATGAAGATATTAGAAATTATATACCAGTCTTTTATCACACCTATACAAAATTATAAAGATAATTAGAACTTACACTCTTAAACAACTAAAAGAATACATAATTTAAGCACCGTGAATCACATCCATATATTGAAAAAAGTTATAGAAAAGACCAATGAATACGAATTGCCATTACATTTTGGATTTATGGATTACAAAAAAGCATTTGATTTTATAAGTATTTCTATATTAGGTCATCAAGATATAGACCCTGGATATTATCATATTCTGAAGAATATTTATTAAAATGCAATAATAATGAGCATATTAGATTATGATATACTAAAAAAAATAACATTGAAAAGGATGTATAACAGACTGATATCACATCTCCAAAACTTTTTAGAGTACTTTTACAATAAGTATTTTGTGGATTCAAATTGGAAAGTAAGACAGTAAAAATTAACGATTATTTAAATTATCTAGATTTTTGCAAGCAAACTAATAATGCTTCAGAGCTTTAGAAAATGTTGCAAGAGTTATCAGATGAAAGTACAAAAGTATGATTAAAGATATAATTGCTAAAAAGATTGAATCTTCGATAGATTTTGTCAGAAGAAAATAATAATTGATAATAATGAATTAGAACTCAACAGCTACAAATACCTTATTTGAATTATTCACATAAATAAAAATATAATGACTGTGATTAATAGAATTAAATGTGAATGGAATGCTTTTGGTAGAAGTAATTGTTTTTTATGTATTTTGCCAGTTCTTACTTATGGATTTGAAATTTGGACATGTTAAAAATGAAATACATGGGTGAGAAAACAAACTGGTATTATTGACATCACCGAAAGAATCGAGACTAAAATGAAGCTGGGATAGGCATACTACTATAAGAGATGATAATACTTGAATAGTTGAAGTCTTAAACTGGATTCCAAGAGATTGTATAAGACCTAGAAAGAGACTTTATGGGGGATCCATAGAAGTAATGAAGAAGTTTTCTGGTGTGATATGGTACAGAGGTTAGAGATTGGAGAAACTGGATTATGCTTGGAGAGATCTTCATCTTTCAATGAACTGATAATAGTTGAAAATAAAGATGACAATTTATTAGTGGAATACAGAACAAAAATTGTACTTATTACTAATATCTGTATTAGAGTAAATTAATCCTTCATTCATAATATATATATAGGGGACTTGAATTCAGACTTTCAAACTCCCTACAGCTAATACACATGACCACATACATGTGAAATAGATGATTTCCAGTATACCTATTTTACACAGAACCAGCAATCATCAGTTGGTCCAGATCACCATCTCCCATACATATATACAATCAGTGCTCAGTTTATATTAAGATAGTAAATCTTCAAACTTTAATGGATAAGCACTCTTCAGCCATCCATATCATTGAAAATCCGATGATAGAATGAGTCAAAGCCCTTGTTGATGCCAATATGATTGTCATACTCAAGTTGACTTTAAGTCACTCTAACCCCTCACATATACGACCTTAATATCTTCATTTAAATATACAGATGAGGGATGGGCAGAATACAGACTAAATATATAATATTAAAATAGAAGTATAATGTCTATACTAAACTTAAGGTAATTAGAAGGGACTTGAACTCAGACTTCAAGCTCTCTACAGCTATGCACTCCATCTTGCACAACTGATTCTCACAAATGCATACCTGTGAAACAGATAAATGATCTCCAATATACATATCTCATGCTGAACCAGCACTTATCAGTTAGCCCAGATCACTATCTACCACATATATATATATATAATTAGTGCTCAGTGTATATTAAGATAGCACACCTTCAAACTTTAATGGATAAGCTTCAATATTTTCAATCCTCCAACTCTTCAGCCATCCATATCATTAAAAATCCAATGAGGGAATACTCAAAGCCTTTGTTAATGCCAATATTATTGTCATACCCTTGCTGACTTTAAGTCACTTTGAATTCTCATATGTAGGATCTTAATATGTCCATTTAAATACCCTGAAGAGCAATGGGCAGAAAACAGGCTGAATATGTAATATTCAAATATAAGTATATTACCTATACTAAACTTAATGTAATTAGAAGAGACTTGAACCCTGACTTTCAAGCTCCCTACAGTTATGTACTCCATCTTATACAACCGATTATGTGAAAAAGATAAATTATCTCTAATATACATATTTCATGCTGAACCAGCACTCATCAGTTGGTCTGGTCATATGTATCTATTTTGCAAGATGTAGTACATATCTGTAGGGAGCTTGAAAGTCTGAGTTCAAGTCTCTTTTAATTACATTAATTTTAGTATAGACAATATACATATATTAATAAAAAAATAATATATTGGGAACGTCGTAACATTTAAAATAATAATGAAGTAAATAACTACTTTCTTATTCTTGGGCTAATTTACTATCAGAAAATGATAATCGATATATCTTATTAACAATGTTCGTTTGGTAGTTATAATCATATATGATAATATTGTCTTTATAAATAAATTGTGATACTCTTTGAATATACATAGATTATCATATGATGTAATATGTCTATATGTTTGAGTATTTACAGAAATATTAAACTGTGATGCATTTACTTAGTATATATTGTTTTAAGTGATTACTGATTAATTATAACAAAACCGAAACCAAAATGTTTTTCAAGTCATGTCTTGTAATTCCAATGATAGCCGTATAAATTTTAATACTGGTTAAGATAGTACTTTATTTTGTTCTCCTCAATCAAAACTTGATGTTATGACCTTGATTAATAGATCATGATAGAAGATTGAGCCTGACCTAGTTGTCAATAATATTGTAAATGAAAACTTTTTTTTTTTCAAGTGTCATAGCATCGGCCGGGACACGAACCCGCAACCCGGGCAACTGCTTGTAAGGCCGTCGCGCTGACCTCTCAAACACCAATGCAAGACAAAACTTATTTATTCTAATGCTATTAAACCCTATGAACAATTCTAATGCAGTGATATGTAAAGGAATAGTAATATCTCTTGTTGGATGAGCCAAATATAAAGGAAACTATTCGATTAATAAATAAAACTTATAAATAATAGTATAAAATAATGCATTGCTCTTCGTGCTAGGCAACTAATATCATAAAGGGAACTATCAGTAAATGCCCTCAGATTAGGTAATCCCGAACGTAATGAAAATATTATAACTTAGCAGTGCTAATTGGCCTGCAAACTAAATGTATTACATATTTGGACAATTTAAAGATACCGAGTAAATATTATCTTCAAGCAATTTAAAATATAAACAATAAATAGAGGAGTAAATAAAAAAATCATCACAAATGGCTTCATAATAGTTTATATCTGTATGTACAATGGATTCATAAATTTATAAAGTGTCAATGAATCCATATGCATACCCTTGACTGGCACAGAAAATAAAATTTATTGTTTTACTGGATAATCTAACCTGGAATATACTCTAGGGCAAGGGTCCCCAACCCTACTGCGGGCACCATGGCGCCCGAAGACCATTTTATGTGCCCACCGCTATCCGAACCCGCTAAAAAATTATTTATCTGATACAAACAAATTTAATTTTTAAGATTTCTTATAAATTATTGTATTATATTGTAATCAAATTGTAGGGCGTACTATACTTTTACAGCGTAAAAGGGTCTATCATTAACAATATCCAACTATAAATTTACATTGAAAAATAAATGGTGCCCGCCACCTGGCCAGTATTATAGATTGTGCTCTTAAGTGCAAAAAGGTTGGGGACTGCTGCTATAAGGTAAGAAAATATTTATATAACAGTTCATGCAATAGTAAATCAAAACACCTATTAATAACAACATAAATTTATTAAAATAAACATCAATTTATATGTGAATCGCAATGTAAGTGACAGCTGCAAATATGTGTACTGTAATTAAAATATAATTTTTTATTATTTCAATTCAATCAGTGCCATTGATAATCGTTCTGTATACTGCGATTGTTGACTGCTGGTTTCAATTAACGAGTAAATTCTTTTAATAATTTATATTTAGAGTTTTTATTATTTTTCCCATTATAGGGTTTTATTTAATATGAGAGGCAATACCAACTACTACACTATTTCTAGTCTCATTGTTTACTCAGGCTGGAAAAAGATTGCTTTGGAACAGGATGATGGGAACTACTATTAGAGACATTATTAAAATCATTGTAATACTGATTATTCAATAAAAACGTGTTCCCAACAGAGAAATTTCTAAGTTTCTTATCAATTTTTAGGATGTCTTAATTTTGAAGAGATGACCAAATCATATAATTATTACCACTATCATTATTAAATTTTATATTGATACAAGCAATTAAATAAAAAACATTTATGAAAAACCAAACTTTGTTCAGTACGTTTTTTCAAAAGCTTTATTGTCTTGGGTTAAATCTTTGAATTTACATGCTTACATCGTGTGTTATATAAAGTTTAATTCATAATTTTACTAACTGTATGTTGACACATCTAAGATAACAGAGATTAAAACTGCCCTGGACACCATCATCCCCCCCCCAGGGTGAGAGAAAAACCAGTGCATGCACTGATCCCCTCATACCTACAACCCGGTGATCCCTCTCAAAACCCCAGGGACCACCCAGCCGCTCAACCCTCCCTTCCAGGGGGTGAAGATATGTGAACCCGCAGTCTCAACCCAAGGTCATTGTTGATTTACATATTCAGTACTTGTATCAATAAAAAATTAAACTATATCTCCTCAAAACTAAAAGATTCTAATCAAATAATCAGCAAATTCAACAACAACAAAAAGAACTAATCACATCAAAGCAAAAAAAACCCCAACAATTATTTCTTTATTATATATATATATATATTGTCTCAAATTAAGAACTTATTTAGTTGATGCTTGACATAAAATATTAGTCACATTCAACACAAAGTTATGTTGATATCTTATATACTGACTTATGAGTGAATGAAAATTTAGACTCAAAAATAAAACTATATATTGTCAAGCGTTGGTGGCCGAATGGTCCGCACAGCTGCCTTACAACCAGTTATCCCGGGTTCACTTCCCAGTCGATGCTTTGACAAATGGAAAAATAAAAAATAAAACTATACATTAAATCACTATTACTACCACTATTAGATTTATCCAAAACTGAATTTGATATTTTTCATCATCAGTTTTAATCTCGGAGAAATCAATTTAGTCAATGAATTAACTTATCCATCCAATATACCGAACGTTTACTATAGAAAATAGAGAATTTAAACAGGATTTTCAGTTTACCTTCATCCTCCATTCTGTATTGAAACAGTAAGATTCGTATTTGAATCTTAAGTTTCACCTTTTTTCTATCGTCTCTCACTCACCGCTCTATCCTACACAAATTTAAACTTTTTGGTATCGAATTGTGTGTGTAGCAATATTAAAAATGTATAGATATATGTAGAATTCACCATAAACACGCACATGTTTCGATATCAAATTTAAGGCAATAAATAAAAATAAATAATATAATTTAGATTTCTTCTTTTAGTTATAAAAATATATATAATTTTAACCATTTATTTTCATTTGTAAAATTCGTTATTTATTGCTTTGTTTAAATTTCATTTAGTAATAATTTTAGAAATAGATTGTAATATTTAATTAAAAGTAAAAATAATCATATGTTCCCTTTTGTATTTGAAATTTTAAAAGCAAAGGTCGGTGAGAGATAATAGATTAATTAAAAAGAAAAATTCCCTAAAATGTAATTATAAAATGTAAAATGTAAATGTAAACAATAGAAAGGCAGCTTCCTCTATAATTAAACTTAACAAAAATGCATTGATTATCCTCAGGGCAGATTAAGTGGAATCCACAAATAAACTATAACAAAAATGTAAAAGATAAGATCTAAGAAAGGAGGCCATTTTAGACTTTCTAGAAACTTTCAGTTGAACTTTAGCTTTAACTCTTGAACAGGAGAGTCTCCAAATATATATATTGTTTTACGTGCCACAGTATGCATGAGTAGAAAGCACCAAAGACTATTCTCCCCGGAGATGGTCAATTGCCTGCCAAGAACCTACGCACATGCCCTCCATAAAATCAACCAAAGAACATCTGCTGCCCCGAACAATTAGAAAGCTGCTGCTGCCATTCAAATAACCAAATCACCTAAATACTGGAAAGAACTGCTAATGCTAGAATCATGAACAATTTGCTACTGACCACTGAATCGGAAAACTTTCATAAAACAGGTACCTGTATCCAAATTCTCTAGAGTACTCTACTAATATCCCGCTATAGCTCATTCATTCTTTATATAACTTATAAACTATAAACTGTAAAATTCTCATATGTAATACTATAAATTTAATAATATGTAAATTTCTTTAATAATCTAGCCTGCCTAACTCTATCTTTCTTGGGTACGTATTTCTAAAATCTACATTTTATTATATAATTATCACATACTTATAATTTTCTAAGTATAAATCTATGATTGCTTGAAACAGTGGATGTGTGTCAAATCTTCATTAATATTTACCTCCATAAATTATTTAATATTTTCATATAAATCGACACGCATTCAATGCTTCATTTACGGTAACGCAGGGGTCTACTGCTTAGCAAATGGCTCACATATTGGCTATAATACTCACCCAGTTTACTTATTGTTTTTATATTTTCTTAAATTTTAATTAATAATTCCATAAAATTGCATTTCTTTAAGAGTCACAAACGTTCCTTATTAAATGTTGATAATGTAGGGCCGAGTTATAAAATATATTTAAATCTTAACAGAATCATCTATACAATATACACGAGTTACGTTTTAGAGACGCGATGACCCATTACGAGCCTTGAATATTCCAGATTCTATAGGGTTGAAATTAACCACAGTCATCCTACACAAGCTGATAAATGAATGTCTCATAGGACTTGACGACCGTCATGCAGCCTGGAAGCAATCATGGCACAAAACACTTGTCCCTGGTTATGCTTATGTGACACCTTACCTCTTTGGGCCTATGGCAAATGCCAGCCTGTTGTTCTAAACTCATTCACAGCTTTGCAGTTTCAATATACTGCCACTTCCAATTGCCTTTCTAGACATACCACATGTTTTCTTTTATTAACTTTATATTCTATGTAGGTACCTGTTTGCAGACCATACTGCCCCCACAAGATGGCGCTGCCACATCATCAACAACCGACCTGAAAATGGCAAGTGATAAATTTTTTTACGAAAACGCCTCAAAATCGACAAATAAAAATGCCTAAGGCAATATATGCACAGGAAATAAATTGAAAACTACAAATTATAAAAAAATGCAAGAAAATGCTAAAAAATTCAAATAATAAAACCAAAAAACCATGAAAATTCTATCAAGAGATATACTTCCCTCTACACTCTGACAATTCACAAAGCATGGTGGCCAAAAAAAGCGGGGAAATACGAAAAGATCAAATCATTTACCTTCAACATAAATATGCATCTAAGTTCATATTGAAAAGCAATTCCCCCAACTGATCAAAACGTAATAAATCTTATCAATATTTTTAAATTATTTAAGTAACAGATATAATAGTAAGTCATAAAACAGATTAATATACGAAAAGATCAAATCATTTACCTTCAACATAAATATGCATCTAAGTTCATATTGAAAAGCAATTAATTGTTCTCTGGCTTTCAAATTACGGCATATGTAAATTGAGCATTAATATTTAAATATAGATTAAATCAGTTTGTACTTTCAAAATGAATATGACATAATTAGACATTTTACATGAAACCTAATTTCGAAAGCTAATAAATTTAATTAAAATCTAGCTAAAGTGGAGTTTTGAAATACCTGCTTAGTTCTATTATGACGTTTTAATTATTTTGGACTGCTAGAAGAAATACAAGTTATTGGGATAATTTTTATTTTTTGACAGGATTATTAAGGATTACTTTTTTTCATGCAGAAGAATACAATATTAAATATGCAGCAAAGTTTGAGGCAATATTTCAAAATCCCACGTTGAAATATCAGCATCTAAAATTTACGTGTCATCTTTTCTGTGATATTCCGTTATTTTACTCAAAATGATAAAAGTTTGGGATCTACCAATGACAGAAATTGAAGCAGTGGAGTTCCTCCAAAGTAAAAATGTTTTGCCTTCTTGAAGAGTGTGTAAGAATGGCCATGAAATGCGGCTTTATATGAATGCAAGGGCTCAGTGGAAGTGCAATATTAAGGCTAGTCAATATCGCGTAGAACTTCGTAATAAAACCTGGTTGGAAGGCTGCAAATTGTCATTTGTCACATCCATCCGAATCATTTATTATTGGAGCAAAAACCAATTGACCATGCAATCGGAAAAAAATGATTTGGATTTGAATAGGAATACTGTCGTTGCATGGAAGCAATATTTGAGAGAAGCATGTAAAGAAAGTCTGCTCTGTCATCCGTCCTGCAAAATTGGAGGCCCACGAAAAATTGTAGAGGTCGACAAAAGTTTATTTAGTAAACGTAAAAATCAACAGGGAAGAATTCTTCCGCAGCAGTGGTTATTTGGCGGTTTATGTAGAGAAACGAAATAGTGTTTCATTGTTGCTATTCCAGATTGAACAGCTTCTAGATGCCATTAAACAACATGTAGCAACAGGATCCACCATATATACTGAAACGTAAACCTTCCAAACTCTTTCCGTTTCACCATCAACCTAATGACCTACTCGTCTGAACTAGTTTCGAACCTATCTTAAATGTAAAAATGTTAAAGGTAAAAATGTTATATGTAAGTCGAGTGGGAACACTTTGCTATAATGGCCGCTTAAATGGCATCATCCATTTACATACGAAAATACGCTATAATTAGACAGGTTTGATAAAATTATAGCGTAGAAATGCTCACAAATTATTATAAAATGTTTTATTAACTTTCAGTCAATTCTTAATTATATTCGCTATTATTTCATATGTGGATGGATAATTTAAACTTTGGAATAACGGCAAAATGATTCATATATATATATTTAAGTTTAAATAAAAAGATATAATGTAAAACATTTTCTTTAAAATATATTTAACGGTTTTGTGATTTAATGTTTTACATATATAAATGAAACTAAAGTATTTTCTTTAAATTTGCTTTTTTTTAAATAAACAAATAATATTGTAAAAACAAATGTTAAAAGTTATTTATTTCAGTAAAATAAAAATCATCCGTTTGTAATTAAAAATGAGAATTTTGTGTAAACAACAAATCAATTAGTGACCGCACCCGGGTAAATGTAAAATCTGTTTACTGATTGATTTTGGTTTCAACAAAAGACTTTACCATTAAATCAGAATACTGTTCCTTCTGCTAAGCTTTAACATTTCTTTAACACCTAGAAAGGAATTTAATTAGTGAAATCTGAATCGAATTATATGATTTATATATTTTAATAATTTTAAGTAAATTAAATATAACACCTTGGAGATTTTATCAGTAATAAAAATTAGATTATATTATTTTTGTTTAATTAAAAGTCAATTGGTCCCGAGGCAAACGAAATTCCAAAAAGGTGTTAAGGTTTTGTGAAAAGGTATAAATAAGCCTTATTTTAAGCGGGAAGAGATAGTCCATCTTGCTTTTGAAGAGCTATTACAAGTTATAAATTGTTTAATTTTACCATGTCCGGCTAAAGTCAGGCAAAATTTTCCTGCCGTTCCCGTGATGGAACGCGGAAGTTCAATCCATCCAATGCCGAAGCAACAAGTTTATACCAAATGAAAGATGCCGTACGCCACTAAAAGGGACTTGCTTTCGTTCCGACACCATTTTAAAATTGTCTCCCAACTAAATTGAAGATGCTATAAGCCGACAAAGAACTCACCTTCATTCCAGTTTGAATATCTCCAGTCCATCTACAGGAGAACTGTCGTAATATTACTAAAATAGCAGAGCTCTGGGTGAATTTCAAAAACAATCATTATTTCTTCAAAATCAGATTAGCTAACCATATTATTGTAACTTCTTTCTAAATTGTTTTCCAAATAATATTTAAATTCTATAAAATGAAATACTTTTGCAAATTTCTTTATTAATTCAATATTGTAAACTCTTTCTAAATAGTATTTGAAATCTATAAATGAAATGCTTTTGCTAAATTTCTTTGTTAATTAGTATTTTGCTATATAAATTAATCACTGCAGTATATTTACCTTTCTGTTGCTTATTTTAATAATTATTAATTAAGCCTATGTTTTGAAACAGCGTGCATTTAATTATAGAATATGTTTTTAAAGATATAATTTAAAATCCTCATATTATTATTTTATTATAGCGTCATTTAGTGCGCTGTTTCGAAACCCAAATTTATAAATAATGGCGACCCTTTTTAATCGTTATTATTTTGTTATTTAGTAAATTAATTAATATAAATATAAAATGTGGCTTTTCAACCTTTAATTATTATATTACTAAAGATTAAACTAGCCTGGAGTGTAATCATAAGTATATTTTTTAGTAAAGTATTCGTAAGTCCCTTATTAAATATACTTTTCCTCCTTTTAAAAGTTTATTAGTTATAGATAACTAAAGAGATTGAACGGGCAACGTAAAGTTTGTATATATATATATATTCCCGTCAGTAGCATATCATATTTCTCATGCTACAGAAGAGTTGGCTCTTTTGATCTGATAAAGTAGTGTTTCTTTAATATATAATATTTAAGTTATAATATACGTCAGCTTGGCGGATGGGAAATTTATTAATATTTTCTCGTTGTGCTGTTTTGATATATATATATATAAGATGGAGCCACAGTAAGTCCAGCCCATCTTCCTCTTTTATGGGTAGTGCAGTAGCGAAGTCTGAGCTACGGGCCAGATTAGCAGGTAAGTCCCCACTTCTTATGAACCAAATAAAGCCCCCCACTAGCAGCATGATGACCGGTTATTGGGTAAACCGGTGTTTTTCACAAAAATGCTACAACTATTCTTCCATCCACAGAGCAACTTTATTGTTATATTTTACTTGTGCCTAGCATATTAGTAAAATCATTATAGCCAACTCTGCCTCCCTAATATGCAATCTTCGGCATTGAACCGAAGCATTCTTGAAAACCCGTTCGATCTTAGGCTATCTGGGATACTTTACAAGCCCATATTTAATAGATAAATTTATTATAATCAGATGTATTATTAGGCTTCACTCCACACTTGGTTTGATTTCATGTAAAATAGCCACTTGAACTGATTATAAAAGGGCATAACTAATAAGTGAGTGTAATGATTAGTTGTATAGCATGATATTTGTTTCCATTAAATAATAGCAACAAATCTATTTGCCAATGTATCAATTCTTGTTAAACGGCCTAGAGTAATGTTACTTTATCAATAAAATGCCTGCGTGCTAAATAATGTTATATCAAGATACATATGAAATTTGTCAATAAATATATTTTATAACTCATTATCTATTAGTTTCTGTCTCATTATTAAATCAATCCAATTCACTAATTGCCCATAGCTTTTCATTAGTAAAGTCCCTATATAAATTATTATATTAGATCTTATCTTTGGAATATCTAGTATTTAAGTTGTTTATATATATGTTTAAGTCAATGAGTCTTATTGTTTTCTCCAATTTTCTAGCGGGTCGGATTAAGAATTAATTCTCGTGTGCCATCATTGTTATGTTGTCCATTAGGTGTTTAACCTGGGGCTTGGAGAGTGGGTTCGAATCCAGGCTGGTCCCTGACCAAAATCTCAGGCTCGACTGGGTTTGAAGTACATTTTGTGAGTTTCAGCTCGTGTTAAATGGATAAGCATATTTTGACCAGCACATAAGGTTTTTTTTCCACATTTGGCGCCCAATCTGGGGCCTCAATAGAAACACCTACATACCCTGAATTATGGACTTTTGTGTATATATAGCAAAAAATTTATTAAATGTATTTTGTCTTTCCAGTTCACTAGTGACTGGTGCCCGAGGATGATTGATCAAGTTATGTCATCCTTTTATAAATTTGTCATTAGGGAGCAGAGAAAAGAAATTTAGATTAAAAAAAGGGGGATCTCATTGTTTTATCAAAGTATTTTATGAATTGGAGTGGTTTAGAATGAGTAAGAAATATATATATATATATATATAAAAATAAGGTCAAATTAACAAAAAGTTAAAAGGTTTGAAATTGGTGCAGACGGGTAAAAGGAATTAGGTCATAAGCATGAACTATTTAAGTATATATATAAAAAACAGCTGGAAGAAGAGACCGGGGGTGAGTTAAGTTTTTATTAAGTCATTTTTAATATTAAAATATGTGTTATACTTTAGATATATAGATGGGAAAAAAAAAGATTTTTTTTTTTAAAAATTTCGTATACTTTATTAAAGCTACAAAAAAAGAAGGGATTTTTTTTTAAAGAAATAAAAAATTTTCGCATACTTTATTAAATAAATAAAATAAAAAGCAGGGAGAATAAATTTTTTTTAATCCATTAGATGTTGGATGGGCATCGAGATGAAGGTGTAAGCTTATAGATATATTAGTGAGTTAGGCATAGAGTTGGGATGGAAGTGAACGAGTCATTCTTGAAGAAGGAGAGGAGAAAACCAGCCGTATTAAAAGTATAAAAGTTTTAAAAATCAAATATTTATTAGGTGCAATAATAATAATTTTGAAAGGATTATACAGGATAACAGAAAACTGTAGCTATGCCAGAGAATTTAGTTACAGAAATATCAGAACAGATACCAATAAAGGAGGTTAAGCAGGAAGGCTGGGATTTGAATTGGTTGCTGAGACAGCTTAGACAGGATGCAGAAAAAAGGGATGAAAGATATACAGAGGATGGAGAGGAAAGGGATCGGAAAATGTCAAAGATTTGAAACCCTTGGCAGAGATTAGACAAGAGATGGCAGACAGATAAAAGGCTAGAAGAAATGTTGTGCCAAGGTCAACAGGAATTGTCAACCAGCTGCCAGCAGAAATCTGAAGAAATTAGGGGAGAATTTAAAGAAATGTTACATAAAAACTAGGAAGAAAATAGCAAGGAATTTGTTGTGATTAAAGAAGAAATTAAGGCTTTAGTTGAACAAGTAGAATGTCAAGAAAAGGATTTGAAAGAAAGTCTTTAAAGTAGGGGCAGAATTTAACAGTAAAATTCCAAGAGTATGAAGAAGCCCAAAGGGAGATCAGAGAGGAGATATATGAAATAAAAGAAAACCTGCTACAAAAAAGTCAAGTAGCCACCCAAGAAGGAAACATGATCACTGCGTGTATTCAAGAAATGAGAAAATATCTGGCAGAGATGAAAGAAGCAAAAATGGAAGGTTTAGAAAGTAACTTAACTAGTAATTACAAAGCCAATAAATCTAATAGAACGGAGATTGTGCAGGTTATTAGTGAAACAGTACATAAACTTGATGATCTTAGAGAAGGGGAAATCAATAAGGAAAGCACTATTATCAAAGGATACGTGCAACAGGCCATCCCAGACAGGAAGAAATCAAATTTAACACTAGAAGTAGGAAACTTGGACACAATCGGATCAATAGCATCGTCAAGCAGTACACCCAAAGAAGTGGGAGAAAACCCAAAAGCCCACCTAGAAAGTCTACAATGATTTTTGTTTTCAGACAGTCCAAATAGCTAACCAAATAGCCATTGGTATACATCATTTATATGGATACGCTAAGTCATGGTGGGATTGCGCATGGAGTTACTTTCTAAGCAACCCCCAGATCCTATTTAAATTTAGTTTTTGTGTGTG
Source organism: Epiperipatus broadwayi (assembly GCA_028023455.1). NCBI lineage: Eukaryota > Metazoa > Onychophora > Udeonychophora > Euonychophora > Peripatidae > Epiperipatus > Epiperipatus broadwayi. Next base: position 47,339 of record JAQFVV010007739.1, read on the forward strand.
TGTGTGTGAGTGATTTGATCTTTTTACATACCATTTATATATATATATATATTATACACTTTACATTTTATATATATATACATTTTATATATTACACACTTTATATTTTATCCATATTTATCTATATATCCTTTATATATTACACGCATTATATTTTATATATATAAAAAAAACATCCATTATTTCGACAAAGATGTATACTCGTTTGAGTATATATGTTTAAGTTTAATATATTTACTAATAACTGATGATTTCATTGTATGCATTGATAATTGTTAGAAGCATTAAATGTATTATATAGTGTAATCTAGTATGATGTATTATCATAAGTTAGCGTAGGATTAGGCCATGAGTTTATATTTTGAAAGAAGCCATAATTTAGCTCCGTGTTTATATAAGTAGTCTTTTTTTTATTTGTTTTTTTTTTATTAAGTTTACTGATATGAAATGTAAACCTTCCAATCTCTTTCTGTTTCACCATCAACCTGATGACCTACTCGTCTGAACTAGTTTCGAACCTATCTTAAATGTAAAAATGTTAAATGTAAAAATGTTATATGTAAGTCGAGTGGGAAAACTTTGCTATAATGGCCGCTTAAATGGCATCATCCATTTACATACGAAAATATGCAATAATTAGACAGGTTTGATAAAATTATAGCGTAGAAATGCTCACAAATTATTGTAAAATGTTTTATTAATTTTCAGTCAATTCTTAATTATATTCACTATTATTTCGTATGTGGATGGATAATTTAAACCTTGGTCTAATGGCAAAATGATTCGTATATATATATTTAAGTTTAAATAAAAAGATATAATGTAAAACATTTTCTTTAAAATATATTTAACGGTTTTCTGATTTAATGTTTTACATATATAATTGAAACTAAAGTATTTTCTTTAAATTTGCTTTTTTTTAATAAACAAATAATATTGTAAAAACAAATATGTTAAAAGTTATTTATTTCAGTAAAATAAAAATCATCCGTTTGTAATAAATAATGAGAATTTTGTGTAAACAAGAAATCAATTAGTGACCGCACCCGGGTAAATGTAAAATCTGTTTACTGCTTGATTTTGGTTTCAACAAAAGACTTTATCATTAAATCAGAATACCATTACTTCTGCTAAGCTTTAACATTTCTTTAACACCTAGAAAAGAATTTAATTAGTGAAATCTGAATCGAATTATATGATTTATATATTTTAGTAATTTTAAGTAAATTAAATTTAACACCTTGGAGATTTTATCAGTAGTAAAAATTAGATATTATTTTTGTTTAATTAAAAGTCAATTGGTCCCGAGGCAAACGAAATTCCAAAAAGGTGTTAAGGTTTTGTGAAAAGGTATAAATAGGCCTTACTTTAAGCGGGAAGAGATACTCCATCTTGCTTTTGAAGAGCTATTACTATCCAAGTTATAAATTGTTTAATTTTACCATGTTCAGGTAAAGTCAGGCAAAATTTTGCTGCCGTTCCCGTGATGGAATGCCGAAGTTCAATCCATCCAATGCCAAAGCAACAACCAACAAACATACCAAATGAAAGATGCCGTATGCCACTAAATGGGACATGCTTTCGTTCCAACACCATTTTAAAATCGTCTCCCAACTAAATTGAAGATGCTATAAGCCGCCAAAGAACTCACCTTCGTTCAGTTCGAATATCTCCAGTCCATCTACAGGAGAACTGTCGTAATATTACTAAAATAACAGAGCTCTGTGTGAATTTCAAAAACAATCATTATTTCTTCAAAATCAGATTAGCTAACCATATTATTGTAACTTCTTTCTAAGTTGTTTTCCAAATAATATTTAAATTCTATAAAATGAAATACTTTTGCAAATTTCTTTATTAATTGAATATTGTAAACTCTTTCTAAATAGTATTTGAAATCTATAAATGAAATGCTTTTGCTAAATTTCTTTGTTAATTAATATTTTGCTATATAAATTAATCACTGCAGTATATTTACCTTTCTGTTGCTTATTTTAATAATTATTAATTATGCCTATGTTTCAAAATGGCGTGCATTTAATTATAGAATGTTTTTAAAGATATAATTTAAAATCCTCGTATTATTATTTTATTATAGCGTCATTTAGCGTGCTGTTTCGAAACCCAAATTTATAAATAATGGCGACCCTTTTTGCTCGTTATTATTTTGTTATTTAGTAAATTAATTAATATAAATATAAAATGTGGCTTTTCAACCTTTAAGTATTATATTACTAAAGGTTAAACTAGCCTGGAGTGCAATCATAAGTATATTTTTTAGTACAGTATTCTTAAGTCTCTTATTAAATATACTTTTCCCCCTTTTAAAAGTTTATTAGTTATAGATAACTAAAGAGATTGAACGGGCAAAGTAAAGTTCTGTATATATATATTCCCGTCAGTAGCATATCATATTTCTCATGCTACAGAAGAGTTGGCTCTTTTGATCCGATAAACTAGTGTTTCTTTAATATATAATATTTAAGTTATAATATACTTCGGCTTAGCGGATGGGAAATTTATTAATATTATATATAACATGGAGCCACAGTAAGTCCAGCCCATCTTCCTCTTTTATGGGTAGTGCAGTAGCAAAGTCTGAGCTATGGGCCAGATTAGCACGTAAGTCCCCCACTTCTTATGAACCAAATAAAGGTTCCCCATTAGCAGCAAGACTATCGGTTATTGGGTAAACCGGTGTTTTTCACAAAAACCCTTAAACTATTCTTCCATCCGCAGAGCAACTTTATTGTTAGATTTTACTTGTGCCTAGCATATTAGTAAAATCATTATAGCCAACTCTGCCTCCCTACTATGCAATCTTCGGCATTGAACCGAAGCATTCTTGAAAACCCGTTCGATCTTAAGCTATCTGGGATACTTTACAAGCCCATATTTAATAGATAAATTTATTATAATCAGATGTATTATTAAGCTTCCCTCCAGACTTGGTTTGATTTCATGTAAAATAGCCACTTGAACTGATTATAAGTGAGTGTAATGATTAGTTGTATAGCGTGATATTTGTTTCCATTAAATAATAGCAACAAATCTATTTGCCAACGTATCAATTATTATTAAATGGCCTAGAGTAATGTTACTTTATCAATAAAATGCCTGCGTGCTAAATAATGTTATATCAAGATACATATGAAATTTGTCAATAAATATATTTTATAATTCACTATCTATTAGTTTCTGTCTCATTAATAAATCAATCCAATTCACTAATTACCCATAGCTTTTCATTAGTAAAGCCCCTATATAAATTGATATATTAGATCTTATCTTTGGAATGTCTAGTATTTAACTTGTTTGTATATATGTTTAAATCCATGAGTCTTATTGTTTTCTCCGATTTGCTAGCGGGCTGGATTAAGAATTCTCATTTGCCATCATTGTTATGTTGTCCATTAGGTGTTTGACCTGGGGCTTGGAGAGTGGGTTCGAATCCAGGCTGGTCCCTGACCAAAATCTCAGGCTCGACTGGGTTTGAAGTACATTTTGTGAGTTCCAGCTTGTGTTAGATGGATAAGCATATTTTGACCGGCACGATACTGACTGCTGGAAGGCCTAGAAAACGGATGTATTGAATGCTGAAGGTTTCCAACACTTCAAAGTGAATAATTCGTACAATTTTGTTGATTTTACGACTGGGGCTCACACCCAGAATGTAGAAAGACTTGGGGGGCTTGTAAAATGTCGCAATAAACAAGAGAGGGGGCCGCCCGATGTTATCTTGAGTCCTACTTAGATGAATTCATGTGGCGATGATTGCATGATGGTGAAGATCTATTCGAAGCAATATTGCAAGCGACCAATATACCGTCAATCTAAATTTCTAAATTATAATTGCTAATTTCTGCCATCTTTTCTTAATATTTGTGTTAAAATCTGATCCAAAATGCTTCAAAATTCTACTATTCAACTGCATTTAAAGCTTCAAAATTCTGCGACATTTGCTGAATTCTTCTGTTACTATTTAAAATGTGAATTCTAAATCAAAATAATGTTCTTAATGGATTTTTATGTTGAACACATTTAAGTGCCTACTAAAAATGATTAGAAGGACTTTTATTTTTTTGTGTATTACTTTTTGATTATTTAAATATTATAGCTCAATTTAGATATGCTTCTTTGTGAATTTTCAGATTGTAGGGAGGGGGTATCTATTGATCATATTTTTTTATAATTTGATTTTTACAGCATCAACTGCTTATTTTTTATTACTTACTACGTATTAATCAGTGTTATGAGTTATTATATCTGTTACTTAAATAATTAAATATTGATAAGATTTATTACGTTTTGAACAGTTGGGGGAGGGATCCGTAATGATTTTTTGAGGATTGCTTTTTGATTATTTAAATATCAATGCTCAATTTACATATGCAGTAATTTGAAAGCCAGAGAACAATTAATTGCTTTTCAATATGAACTTAGATACATATTTATGTTGAAGGTAAATGATTTGATCTTTTCATATTTTCCCGCTTTTTTTGGCCGCCATGCTTTGTGAATTGTCAGATTGTAGAGGGAAGTATATCTCTTGATAGAATTTTCATGGTTTTTTGGTTTTATTATTTGAATTTTTTAGCATTTTTTTTATAATTTGTAGTTTTCGATTTATTTGCTGTACATATATTGTCTGAGGCACTTTTATTTGTCGATTTAAGGGAAGACATTTTGATTTTAGGGGGGGGGTATATCTCGTAATGGAATTTTCATGGTTTTTTAGTTTTATTATTTGAATTTTTTAGCATTTTCTTGCATTTTTTTATAATTTGTAGTTTTCGATTTATTTGCTGTACATATATTGCCTTAGGCATTTTTATTTGTTGATTTTGAGGTGTTTTCGTAAAAAAAATTATCACTTGCTATTTTCAGGCCGGTTGTTGATGATGTGGCAGCACCATCTGATGGCAGCAGTATGGTCTTAAAACTACAACCATATTTTTAATTAAATAAATATATGTCCGCCGCTACTATTATAAATCTTACTTTAGACTCTTGCATTGCAAAGGTATAAATCCCGAAGGCATGCTCTAGAAATACTTGCTCGAGAATTTTAGGTTGCTGGATTATGTCATCAAATAAATGTATTTCTCTTCGTAAACATAACAGTATGGGAAAATACCGCTAATGAGATCTTAAATATAAACTATTATTGGTAAATGTTTTCGCATAAATGTTTTTAAATAAATAAATGTATTTCTTTAATATATAACAGTACCGGAAAATTCCGCTACTGAGATTTAAATCTTGCCAAATATTATTAGTTTTACCATTAAATGATTTATTATAATGTTTTAATAAATAATTTCAAACTATACATCTGCCGTTCCATCTTTATTTATTCGATACCCATTCCATATATTTCCTCGATTGTGTAAAATATAAATATTTAATATTGCTGTTATTATTAGCTAATTCGAAATAAAATTCTTGACTCTCTTGCATATCCCTGACCACCGTGCCTAAAGAAATATTTGCTAATGTCGCATCAGATGTGTTGTTTCGTAGATTGTATTGTGGAACCGATAAACTATGTTTGAACTCAGTACTACGGGTGGCTTCACTATCTTAGATGATGCTGCAGTTCTGTGTGGTGGTTGAATTCTGCACTATGTTGATGAATCACACCTTTCTGACTGTTACAGTATGGCTATGTGTATCAGTTTGTTTGAGATGGAGAGTAGAATAAATACAGACTGAAAATCCTAAATTCATATCCCTCTATTTAATCAATGAATGTTTTTTCTCATTAATTATGTGAAAATGCTAATCATATTATCTCAATTAAATTCAATATTGAAAAATAGAGACTGTTTGAAAGTCATTTGATGATGAATAAAAAGAAAAAATAATATGTATGAAAAAATGACAAAGTAATAGAGAATGTTTAAAAAAAGTGAAACGATGGATGTAATTTCAATTAACATTATCATTAAACCACTAAACATCACATGATCACCATTTCTTATACTAGCACATTACTGTTATTAAAACAGGCAAAACTTTCCATACAGTAATGCCAGACACCAAAATGTATGGGTACTGAACTGGGTTCAGACCCACATGACCATTTTAGCTAAAATGTTGTGTTTTCAATTTTATTCTCATAGTTTTGTAGTTAAGTAGAGATAAAAGGTGGCTGCTGGAGGGTTGTATTAGAACCTAAGATCTAGATGCAGTCCTCTCAGATCCAAAGCTTTTCACTGATGAAGGCCACAAGCCAGAAACTAGTCTGGGGATATTGGATGAGTAGGAATTAGATAGGGATTTTATGTGCAAGCCTTCTGGCACCCATTGATTACTCTGGTTGGCACTGAGTGGCACTACTGTATCGAGAGTTTTGCCTGTTTTAATAACATTATCATTATTAATACAGTTTTTATTATTAGTTTATTTTGTTTTTATTAGACTCCATCAGAGCTATGCTATTCATATATATTGTAACAAATTTAAAGGTGTTTTAAATAACTATTACCATATCTGAGTTGTCTACAATATATATATATAAGATCATAATATTTAAAATAACGTTGGATTTCTCAAGATATCCCACTATCAATAATTATAAGCAAATTATTAACAACAAGTATTATAACTCAGGTATATGGAATCACGTGAAATGAATACACTAGTAATTCAATAAAATATAACTCAGGTATACAGGCAGTAGGTTTTATCCACTTTCATTTCTGGGTTTGATGTTAAGTGCATGTTTAAACAAATACTAAGTGAATATGGTCTAGCAGGGCGCCACTAGATTATCTGAATCTAGACACGGTTATATCTAATAACCTTTCACATGTACCAGGTTTGAATCCCTTCTTGGTACTTTATTTCTAATAAAAATGGGAGATTTTGCTTTTTGAGCCATATCACTATACGCACTAATATTTAGGCAAAAGTAAAACATCTTTAAACTGAAGTGGAGTATATTAGACATAAATCATTTCTTAGATCTTAGCACAACAAATGTGTTCCAACATTTTTATAAGTTTACTAGCTCAGATTATATATAACTAATTTAGGATGGCAATTCACTCATCCTTGCATGAAATAGATGACGGGATGTGGTTATAATAATACTAAGAAATCACTAAATATTATAAAATTAATATTTATTTATGGCCTTTAAACATTTAAACAGCTCATTAATTAAGACATTGATGACGATGATGATGATGATAATAATAATAATGACAAGGGTTTCAACTACCTCTCTAGGACTAAGCCTAAACATAAAACTAATTTTTATAAAGAAATTCATAATTATTGCTTAATTTTAGCATATTTACTTATATCTTAAATAACTAATATTCAACCACTGATGATGATGAATGTTCACACTTACTAAAGACCACTCTTAATGAAATATATATGCCTTGTTTAATAAAACAAACTAATATTTATTACTGCATTTCTAACATATACATAAAAATTTCTAGATAAACATGAAAATTGATATGAATAATAATAACAATAATAATTGATTATATAACAATCCTCAGATTAATTTCAAGTTCTTCCCCCTTTCCCTTCAAATGTATTTTGTATTAAGTTGGATGTCACATTGACCATGATTTTCACTCCATGAGAAAAGTATTTCAAGAAAAAAAATATTATCTGCTCATTAGCACACATACTATATAAATCTAATATGTAAGTAGAATGTTAAAAAAAAATGTTAATAGAATTGAAAGAGCAAGTTTTAGAAACAAGTTTTAAATTATTTTCTCCCCCTCTCTTCTACCTCTGAAATGCTATACTTAACTTGAAACAAAATAATCTAATATTCTAATACTACTTGTTACTTCACATTCACTCGCAATTACACACATATAAAAATATTATTATGTATGTGCGTGTTTTATCCCATAATAAAATATTATTTAAAACCAAAATAATAATAATATATTAGTTAAAACTAAAATCATAATACCATAAAAATAAAAATTGTTTTACACATTAATATTTCATAACTGGAAAATTAATAAACAAATAATTTTCATACATTCAAGATAATTTATGAAGCTCAAAGTTATTACTAGTAAGACATTCTTGTTTTTAATCGATCTGAATAGTCTTTAAAAGTTCTTTAAATAAAATATACCACTTTATTGCTAAAATGTTTATTAAGACTCTGATATCATAAAGAAAATAGATATAAAAAGTCATATTACCGATCTTTTGTTTGTGGCGAATTTCCAAGGGTTCAAACTTGTCTTGTATAATGTCTATATTTCTGCAGTTACCATTTCCGTTTTACGTGGGAACAATCTTTTTCTTGAGGTGTATAACTATTTGATGATGATGATTTTATTGAGGTTATTTGCTTTAGTGGACAATTTGGAAATCATTATATTAATTTTTCTTCTCTTCCTGTCAAGCATGATTCTTTTAGTGGATGAAATACAGCAGTTGTTTTCACATTTATAAATTTTAGTTTAAAATCAGTTGTTGGAACAATTAATTGGACTTGATGATTAATATTTATCGGTAGATTAATTCATCTTTCATCGAATGCAGGTGAATGCTTTCTTCCTTCTATCAAAAACATCTTATTTCTCTGGTCAGTTGAAAGGTGTAGAATATTATTTTAGACAAAACATCTTTTCTTTCCTATATGATGTGCAGCTTCCCCAGATGGTCCGGCCAAGATGGGACATACATATAATTTTTCTAGCCAGCCATTTCTTATATTTTCAACATTCAATTTAATAGTCTAATAATCTGAATCATAATCACAATAATAATTCCTCAACTGATTTTTCCAGACACTTTTTATATCCAATTTTTAGCTAACTTAACCAATCAGAGATAGCGTCACTTGCTATTTTTGGACAAATTCGTTTTAATTAGATCTCTAATTTATTTCAACTAAATTATTTTTCCACTGAAAAGTTTACTCCTTTTCCGTTTTTTTTCTTACACCTAGGTAACATTTCAAATTTTTGAGCTTCCTTCTTTAGATCTTAAGATAAGACAATTTCAAAATTAGAGTTCCCACCCATCTTAAGCTCCCAAAGTGACAAACAATCATTTACAAAAACAAAATTGCTACAAATAGATATCTGATTCAACAGATTTCCTCTTTTAACATAAAATTGTACAAAAAAAATAATTTGACAGATTCAACCCTTCCTTTTCTTTCAATATTTAATAAATGTAAATTTCTGTATGTAATGTACACACATACTTCATTATTTCAAATCATTCATAAACTAACATTAAATAATATAATTGCTAGCTTAGTAATTATAACCCTATTATTTAATTAAATCTGTAACTTTTAAATCCCAATTACAATTATAGAAAAGCAAAATAGAAGTATAGAATAAGATATTAGAATTGATCAAGCATAGGTTAGTTTTAAAGAAAGTCAAAGTGTTTAATATTTGAAATATAGAACAATTAAATAACTTACACATACACTGCTTATATGTATGCGTTATAACTTTAATTTTTAACAGAAAATTTAAATATTAAATGTGTGTGCTGCTCTTTTTGAGATTTATTAACACACAAACAAGTAAAGCATATAATTGTTGACCCACTCTCTTTCTATCTAAAGCTTTTAGAACTGGACCTTGTAGGGTTTGAACTTGGATGCCCTACAGCTTCATTTATTGTTATATAAAAATGTGATGATGATTTTGGTTTACCTTTTCTACATGCACATTACTATAAATTTATCTAATGACTAAATTGTAATGGCACAACTTCCTCCCCCTTCGGATAAAATCATCAGCACCTTTGTTTTAACTACATCTAAAAAAAATCCTAACTAATAAAATACACTAATAATAATAAACACACTAATAATAATAATAAAAAAAAATTTTAACTACTGGCAAACATCATACTTTTCATTAGAAAATCTAGCATCCTGATTTATTTGGAGATCTTTTCCTTTGTACAAAGCATATTGTGGTCTGCATAAAATTGCAAACATACATTCAGTCCCTTTTGAGATCTTTATTTTTTTTCATTTTGTCTTTTTCAGCACTGTGGTAATTCCACTGGTAGAGGGTTGCTTGTCTCTAGGAATTACTTTCTTCACAACACTATCCCCAGAATCTCCCCAGGATTGATTAGGAGGTCTAACCCTATAATTTTTCCTATATCCATAACTACCAAAATTCTGATCACGTGTCTGATCACCTAGATTCAGACTAGAGACATTATAACTATACCTATCCTTGGTGCTCTTGGGCCTAGTCTCTGAATCTAGCTCTGAAATCTCTAGAGCATCCAGGATTTCTGATGCTTCCTCTATACTGTGGCAATCAGCAGCAATTAGCATTTGTTCAATGCTTCGGGGAAGATTGTGTCAGAGTATTCTCAGGATTTGGTGCTCTGAGAGGGGAAATGCAGTCAGACTTTTCAATGTAACCGCCTGCCCTCTGAAAAATTGTGTATAGCTACCCTTGGTACTGCCATACTTTTCCTGAGTGATCTGGTAGCGCACCTGGTCCTGCCTATCTTCACTCCAAAAACAGGCTAAGATAACACAACGAAAATCCCCAAAGGTAGTGGGCTTATCAAATAGGGACCACCACCATTCCTTAGCATAGGCATAAAGATGGTTACATGCAATGGCCAACTTTTCCTGTTCACTCAGCCTACACACAGAAAAGAGTTCTTACAAGGTATACAGATACTCTAAGGGGTTCTCCCTGCTTTCCCCACTAAAGGCCTTAATTTTAATTAAATTTGAGGTCATTGACCCTCCTACTCTATATTCATCTTTACTGTTATGGTCAGCCCTATCTACTAATTTTTTAACTTGTGGATTTTTACCTAAAGTAGGCATCCTTTTCTCTGACTGACTCTGTTCTGAGCGATCCCTACAGTCATCTGGACTGGTGCTACCATCGTTCTGCCCTGAATTTAGGTTTGACTGATCCTGCAGCCCTACATTAATACGATCTTTTAATTCCCCTATTTTATGGTAGAGATCATCCATCTTGGGGTTCATGTATTCCACAACATAGGCCTTCTGGTTCTCCTCAACCTTTTCCAACATAACACCCAATTCATGTTGATTCATTCTGGGTCCCTCTTCTAAAGAACTTGACTTGTCCCTTTTTACTATCTCCTCCCTAAAGCTATCCATTTGTTTCCCCAATTCTTTCCTAAGATTTTGGTCAATTTGTACACACTCATTGGCCATGCTTCCCTTAACTTCTCGTATTTCCTTTTCTAAGCCACTAAACATTTTTCATTGTGAGGGCCTGATCTACACAGCTCAAGGTGGCTTCCTTATATGAGTCCACTTTGGCTACCACCTCCTCTAATCTGATACTAATTCCTGCAGAAGTTATTTCGGCATTCTTTTCTATGCATTCTGATATGGATTGGGAGACCAACCCATGGACCTCATTCCTCACTAACTCAATCTCTTTCTTATTTTCTTCAATAGACTGCTCCACTTGAGCCTTTAATGACTGTAGTCCCTGACAGCCCTCCTGTTTGGTGACTTCCATAGATCTACACACTCCTTCTATCCTCTCCTCTAAGGATGCAAATCTATTTTTACACTCTATGTTGGATTTTTCAATTCTAGTTTCCAAAGCCATGATCATCCGGCTGTTATTTTCACTAGAGTTATCTATCTGGGCTTTGAGATCTTCTCTCAAACTTTCTATCCCTTGCTTACTATCTTCTCTTAGACTCTATACTTTGCTCCATCCTTTGTTCTAGATTTACCATACTTTTATTATTTTTCTCTATCTTTTGTTCTAGATTTACCATACTTTTATTATTTTTCTCTATCTTTTGTTCTAGATTTACCATCCCTTGCTTACTATCTTCTCTTAGACTTTCTATATTGTGCTTATTATCTTCTCTTAGACTTTTGAACATCTGCATTATCATTAATTTCATGTCTGAGAGTTCTTTATTTTCTATCTGAATCTGGCCAACTCCTGGCTCCTCACCTACTTCCACACTTGAGGTCGTAGTATTGCTACTAACATTAAAGGTATCTTCCTCTACTTCCTCTCTTTCCTCTTGTGTTTGTTTTAAGAAAACCTCCCCATCCTCTTCTTCAGTATGAAAACGATCAGATTCCTGGTATTGGGGCACCTTCCTCTTCCATAACCTCTTCCATACTATAATTTAGTTCACTCATGTTATAAAACTATATATATCCCATCTGTACTTCCCTGACCATCAAAAATCCACACATCTTCTCCCTGTCTGACACCTATTCTGACCAACTGACTGATTTGCTTTTCACCTTATTATGCATTACAAATACAACAAAAAAAAAATTTTAATATCCTTATTTAATGAACTACACAATAATAATTTATATAGTGCATGTCTGTCTGTAATAGCCCAAATTATACATTCATCCATTCTCCCAGAAATCCGACAGATATTGACAGTCCACAGAATGACTAGCAGTTCACAATCTTGAGACAAATAAAAGAATTTATTCACAGCACTATAATCACCCAATGCATCACGAGCACTCAGAAGATCATCCCAATTCGATCACTATTAACCACTACAACCCTTGATTGAATGATGCAAACTCTGTTGCAATAAAAGATGTATTTTAAGTCTTAGGGGCTAAAGTAGATAAACTATGCCTTGCTCTCTCTCTTGGAGTCTTAAGTGGCTAGTATCAAAGAATGCCCTGCTTATTAAGGACTACAGAAGACTAAGCCTTGCTCTCTCTCTTGGAGACTTATAGGCTGACATCATGGCAGAACTACTGTTAACTGCTTCCTGAAAAAATAAGACTAACATATAAACTTGATTGGAAAACTATGCCGTGCTCTCTCTCTTGGAGACTTATAGGCTGGTATCATGGCAGGTCTGCTGTTAACTGCTTCATGATAACATAAAGATAACTTATAAATTGGGTTGGAGCAGTGAATGGGTTTGATCATTCATAAGTTACACGAAATACACAGCATTCTCAAGGCAATGACAAAACTCTCCACTCATCATCAAAACTGCAATCTAACCAACCAAACTCCAACGATCAACCATCCAATCAAACCTCTAAAATCATAGACTTTTTACAAAATGAACTCCCCAAGCACACATGAGACTACTATTTCATAATTCATCACTATTACTATGCCTATCCTATCTGGCAATAAATCATTTTAATGTTCCAAAACAAACAAAAAAAAATTCTATTATTTATTTCACCTTTATCTTAAGTTGTGATATTCATCTCTATTTTCAAAATTGATAAAACAAAACTAAGCTGTTTTGTGGCTGTACCCATTTTATCATCATCAATGAAAAATTAAATCCTATTAAACATCATCATCTAAAATAAGACTGTTTGGCCAAGAAAATTTTGTAAGACAAAAAAAAAATTTTTACTGAAAAAAAATTTTACTAAAAAAAATTTCTCTATTTTTAACCACACATCTCCTATCATTCTATAGACTCCCTTTTTCAGGTATATGGTAAAATATCAAGCCCCAGTTGGGTGTCCATTGTAACAAATTTAAAGGTGTTTTAAATAACTGTTACCATATCTGAGTTGTCTACAATATATATATATAAGATCATAATATTTAAAATAATGTTGGATTTCTCAAGATATCCCACTATCAATAATTATAAGCAAATTATTAACAACAAGTATTATAGCTCAGGTATATGAAATCACGTGAGGTGAGTACACTAGTAATTCAATAAAATATAACTCAGGTATACAGACAGTAGGTTTTATCCACTTTCCTTTCTGGGTTTGATGTTAAGTGCATGTTTAAACAAATACTAAGTGAATATGGTCTAGCAGGGCGCCACTAGATTATCTGAATCTAGACACGGTTATATCTAATAACCTTTCACATGTACCGGGTTTGAATCCCTTCTTGGTACTTTATTTCTAATAAAAATGGGAGATTTTGCTTTTTGAGCCATATCACTATACGCACTAATATTTAGGCAAAAGTAAAACATCTTTAAACTGAAGTGGAGTATATTAGACATAAATCATTTCTTAGATCTTAGCACAACAAATGTGTTTCAACATTTTTATAAGTTTACTAGCTCAGATTATATATAACTAATTTAGGATGGCAATTCACGCATCCTTGCATGAAATAGATGATGGGATGTGGTTATAATAATACTAAGAAATAACTAAATATTATAAAATTAATATTTATTTATGGCCTTTAAACATTTAAACAGCTCATTAATTAAGACGTTTATGACGATGATGATGATGATGATAATAATAATAATAATGACAAGGGTTTCAACTACCTCTCTAGGACTAAGCCTAAACATAAAACTATTTTTTATAAAGAAATTCATAATTATTGCTTAATTTTAGCATATTTACTTATATCTTAAATAACTAATATTCAACCACTGATGATGATGAATGTTCACACTTACTAAAGACCACTCTTAATGAAATATATATGCCTCGTTTAATAAAACAAACTAATATTTATTACTGCATTTCTAACATATACATAAAAATTTCTAGATAAACATGAAAATTGATATGAATAATAATAACAATAATAATTGATTATATAACAATCCTCAGATTAATTTCAAGTTCTTCCCTCTTTCCCTTCAAATGTATTTTGTATTAAGTTGGATCTCACATTGACAATGATTTTCACTCCATGAGAAAAGTATTTCAAGAAAAAAAATATTATCTGTTCATTAGCACACATACTTTATAAATCTAATATGTAAGTAGAATGTTAAAAAAAAATGTTAATAGAATTGAAAGAGCAAGTTTTAGAAACAAGTTTTAAATTATTTTCTCCCCCTCTCTTCTACCTCTGAAATGCTATACTTAAACTTGAAACAAAATAATCTAATATTCTAATACTACTTGTTACTTCACATTCACTCGCAATTATACACATATAAAAATATTATTATGTATGTGCGTGTTTTATCCCATAATAAAATATTATTTAAAACCAAAATAATAATAATATATTAGTTAAAACTAAAATCATAATACCATAAAAAAAATTGTTTTACACATTAATATTTCATAACTGGAAAATTAATAAACAAATAATTTTGTTACACTAGTTATTTGAACCATC
>JAQFVV010007740.1:0-62350 GCA_028023455.1 Epiperipatus broadwayi
TTAAAGCAGCTCTACTTTTCTTACCGTTACAATAATAAGCCTGTGTATTTCAGTTATTATATAATGTAAGCCAATTTCAACGATGCATTTCTAATATATAGTATAAATTATCAAGTGAAAAAAAAAGCTTTATTTTTCTATTCTAGCAAACAATTTAAAAAAAAAACACACACAATTTCAGCAAAATACGGAAGACATTTCTTCAACAAATTTTTAAATTTTCATTAAAGAATTTTTTTTTTTTAGAAATACATTGTTTATTGCCAGTAATATTCGTATAATTTCTTCAACAAATTTTTAAATTTTCATTAAATAATTTTTTTTTTTTTAGAAATACATTGTTTATTGCCAGTAATATTCGTATCAATATTAATAATAAATTTAATTTTTGATTTTGCTTTTCAAATTTTAATACGTTTTTTTTATTTTAAAATTATTTACTATCTTACTAAATTCTCTTATTATCATCAATATTATTTCTTAATTATATAACCATTGAAAAACATATTACAATGCAAATTCTTTTTTTTTTTTTGTATATGCTAATTTTAATTTTAATTTACTCCACAATATTTTAGTACATTTAATACTTCTTATACATTTTTTATTTCTTTTTCTCTGCATTCTATATCAAAATGCGATAATCATTTTTCATTTATTTTGCTATTTATTTTTTGTCTTTCATTGTATAGCAATTATAAAACAAGTTTTCTTTATAGCTCATTCTTATATGGCCTTTCTTCTGTTAAATATTACAATATTAATTAAGTAAAATGGCTAATCATATATGATGATTCCTGGTGTTTGTAGTAATATACAAAAGATAAAACTTTTTAAATAAGCTTATATTATAAAAGTACTCTTATATTCATGATTTCAAATTATAATAAGCCTAAACATAAAAAAATAAAAATAGTAAATAAAAAACTTTGGTTTTCTATTTACATTTAAATCTACAACTCACACAATAACTTCCACCGGTAGTTTTTTCAATGGCAACTCTAAAACGGGATTCTTCATGTTTGGGATTTTCAGTACCTAAAAACATATATAAATATATGTGCCAGTGTCTTCGCACACATGCAATCTATATAGATATATTATGAAGTAGATCAATAAAGTATCATCTATTGGATAGTTGTAAAACTAAAGTATATGTTACATATAAGCTATTAAGAGGTGTGTAAATGTTCAGATTAATTTAACTTATAGGTCGTAAATGCATTATATTACATCATTATTATATGTATATGAATGTGCATTATAGGCATAATTATTTTTACAGATAAAGTATATCAAATGATTTTTTTAGACACAAACACTGTAAAATATTTTTATTGTTACTCATAGAGTATATAACAAAATAATATAGAATGAAATACCCTAATTGTATTTTTCGGCAATATTCTAACAGCATAAAATTTATCAATATAGTTATTACTAATAATATACATATATACATTGTGTATATATTGCAACTAAAGCAAATTCTATAGCAGCTTGGATTAGTTATATTAGAAAGCTGAATGAAAAAAAGTTTATTACAAACCATTTATAAATTGAGTAATAAATATATAAATTTCTGTGTATATAAGCACATATACAAGGTATAACATGTGCATCATTAAAGTACACTGGTTAAAAAAATTAAAAGATAAATTACTTTATATATTTTAATCCTATTGTTAAATATTTTATAATGGAAGTTACCTTGTAATAGATTAAAAATAATAATAATAATAAGTTACATGATGTAAAGGAATAAAGTAAAAATAGTTTTGATGTATGCAAGAATTTTGAATAGCTTATTTATAAATTAATAAGAATTTTAAACTTCTCTCTTAATATTATAATAAATAAAATTAAAAGCATGTGTATCATTTGAAAGAGAAGCTACAACGAATGCACAAATATTAAACGCTTAGCGCTTTCGAGGCGGGTTACATCATATTCATTGCAATACTGAGCAGTGCAGAATTTACAAAAATATAAAGTATTTTATGTCTCTTTTCAGATTTGTCTCTGAAAGAAATTTTAATAAACAATTTGCTTATTCTTAAAGTAAATTAAATGGCAAATTTAAATATACTGCTGAAATATTTGGGATTACAGAAATCAGGAAAGTGATTGATCAATTTTTAAAAGTTGGTAATGACTGTTTTTTATTATTTCTAATGCTAATGTAAATAAAGAAAGGAAATAACTCTTTCTTCATTTAGTTATCAAATAACGATATAATATAAAAATATCCAAAACATGTTGTTAAAGAAATAAAAAAAAAAAGTTTAACAAAAAACATGTTGCAAAAAAAAAAAAAAAAAACAGATCTCAAATTATGTAACTAGCTTTTGATAAACCTGTTGTTCATAAAATATATATTGAATGTAATAATAAGTCTGAACAAAGATGGAGTAGATATAGGTCAGAAATAAACAATTATGGGAGTATAGTCTATTCCAAGACTCAACTAAAGAAGCAATGCAGAGCATTTCCAGAAAAATAGGAAAGACTATTAAATAAAACCATTTTTTACTGAATAAATTGGATAGCCATTTCTTAGTGATTACTATAAAGCTTTTTTCAATACTTCATTTATAATAATAAATATGATGACCTTATCTAACAGAATATAGCTAAACAATCAAAAACACAACAGTCAAAGCACCTGGAGATGCAATCAGAGCCAGTTTCTAAAGCTAAAGTTTTCTAAAATCAGTCATTGTCTGCTTTAATTATGCCATAAGAAAGGAAATGGACTCTACCATAGGACTTAATCAAGTCTTACTGATTATATCTTATCTAATATCATCAGATGCTAAGGAAAATATTACTAACTTGGATGAACTAATAAAGACATTCAAAAATATAGTAAAAGAATGATACGTGCAGAAAACTATGGTTTGCAACATTTTAAACTTTGCACTTGATAAGATCTTATCCATATAATTATTTCTAAGACCTTAACTTAAAAATATCTCTAACATTATTTTATTATCTTTAATATTTTGTATACTTAGTAATAGTTTTTTTTTCTCATGTGTCATAGCATCAGTCAGGAAGCGAACCCACTAACCCAGGACAACTGCTTGTAAAGCAGCTGTCACTCACCTCTCGACCACCAATGCTTGACATACTTAGTTGCAAGTATATAAGCAACAATTTTATATATTTATTGTTATTAAAGTGACTTATTTTTTTCAATTAATTCATTTAGTTTGTCTTTACCTATTGAACTCAATCTGAACATTATACTATAAACAAATCTTATGTTATTAACATCCACATCATCAACCCACTTGGGGACATTCAGGGATAATGATAATAATTTATAAATGATGATGATAAGGCATGAATAAGTTTTCCAACAATAATCTTTATATTTAGAAAGTTTGGTGCCTTAAAGTTTTAATTATTTTTATTGTTTAAAATATGGAAAACAATTTAAAAATACTTTTAGGAGAACTTGTATTTAGTCTAATCACCAGTCTTAGATTATAAATCATCATCATTCCAGACATATGTGAATTTAATCATTTTTATTCAAATATAATATTAACCAGTTTATATAAACATTTAATTGGAATCAAAATTTACTGTTACATATTTATGAATATTGTAAAATCTTAAAATTACCATCACATATTTGGTGCAAACAATCATGTGGCCTGAACATCTTATTTCTTCTGCTCAACTTTACTTCTTTATAGTCACATAATGTATTAAATATAAAAGTCTGAGTAAACTGGTTATATTGTGGTGGATAATAAGTAACATGCAATAAATATTTGGAATGAGAAATAAAATTGCTTTTATAAAAACTGTATGTACTAACATTTTATAAACAGGGTTTTGAGTCTTAAATATGGATCTGTCTGCAACACAAATGCAGGTATAACAAATGGAATCAAGGCTGATAGAACAAGGATCCATTTAGACAATAGAAACCAGGCATATTTATTATTGAAATGCTCTATGAATTTATGAAAAAAATGCATTTATAAAATGAAGAAGCACTACAAAGAAGTGAAGAAATGCTGCAAAAGAAATTAAAATAAATGCAACAGAGAAATGAAGAAAAGTAACAAAAGAAAGATGATGAACTTAAAAAAAAAATTTTAAACTTGAAGGAAAGCAAGAAAGTAGAGATAATAAACTTAATGAAATGCATCAAAAAATAAAAGGAAAATGTGAAATGATACAAAAGACTATAAGCAGCATGAAGTTGGAAATTGCAGTTCAAAAAAAAAAAAACAATTACAAAAAAAATGGAGTGTGCAAAAAATACATACTGATTTAGAGAAAATCTTTCAATAATCTATTTAATCTAGTTAAAATAAATTAAAGTGTTCAAAGTATTGCAGAAAAATGGAAAATTGGAAGTGAGAGAAAAAGTGAAGAAAGATGATGATTGAATTCAAAATTCACTATTCAAAGAAAAACAGCAAAAACTCTTAAAATGGACCTCCCAAGATGAAGGATGATAAACAAAACTGGTTTGCAGAATTATCAAAAGAATCTAATAAAGATAGCAAAAAGAATAATATGAGAGATATGAAACCAAAAGAAAACTATGAGAACATAACAATCATGGAACAGCATAGGAATTATGAGACCTTTACTTGTATTAATCAATTTCTCAAATTTAACTTATTTAGATGGGAGGTAGGAGAGACCCCATGGAATAGCTTGATAGTTTGAAGAATAATTTCCAATTAATCTAGCTATCAGAAAAAGAGAAAATGGCTATTACCTATACTTATCTATAATGACCTGTTAAAAAAAGATGGAATTCATTAATAAAAAAAATCAAAGTCCTATTCTGGAAACAAAGAGCAAATTTTGAATAATGTTTAGTCAGACGAGTGATATGAAACAATCAGATACCAAATTAATCAAGAAAGATTTTGCATAAAAGATGGTGGAAGTTATGCCCCATTATTTTAAAGGCAAGTGACAAAATTAAAGGGACATGGACTACATGTGACATAACAGGAAGACATATCTTCTGGATTATTCAACATAATTTACCTTTTTATGTTGAATGGATGATTATGTACTCTGACCAAAAAATCATAGAACAAGTGGATGAATTTTTAAATGACATTGTCATGAGCCAAAAAAATCAAAAAGATATAAGTAATAAAGAAGGCAAATTCACCACACCAAACAGGCAATCAAACAAAAAAGTGAGGCATATAATAATTGTATTGGAGTGACAATGACCAAAGCTTCCAAACCTATCATGATTGTCAAAGAAAAGAATATGAACCAATAACAGAGATAGAACACACATAGTAAATCATTCTAGAAGCTTTCCAAGCCTAATAAAACCAGGCACTCTGGAAAAATCCCCAGAAAATTTATCAGATCCAAGAACAAAGTATAGGAATAGAAAAGGATAGTAATAGAATCAATAAACAAAAAAAGGATCCAAACCAGCATGAAGAAATTAGTAGTGATCCAAAAGATGACCAAACATACTTCAAATTTATTTGGGTGATGACTCCATCATCACTGCAAAAGTATCTGGATAAAAATAAATCTTGATTTTAGAAAAACAAAGGATGGCTTGATTCTGTTGACCCTGAATCTGTTTAAAAGGATAAATGAATTAAGGAATAAATTACTTTTGTTATGCTAAGATTTAAAATATATGAAAATACAAAAGGTGACAATTAAAATTACTGAAAGCAAAAATTCTGAACTTGCTAAAAAGCAAGACTAACTTTTATTGATAACATTGAAAAAAATATTATTAATTTGATTGATAAATAGATAATTATGAAATATATGACTGGAATAGTAAGAATGATTTTTGCAGAAAATAATAAAAAAATATTAGAGTGTGATTAGATATTTTTTATTTTAATTAATGTTTTAGGATTTGATCATATATGACATACATGAGAGACACTATGTTGTCATATGACATTTTGAAATGGATATTGTCTCAGGTGCTGCATAAGATTTTTTTCAAGAATTTTATTCACCCATCTGTAAGGCTCAGAGGAATCAAGGTTTGGTTTGAATGTTTGTGAAATTTATCAGCTTCTTAGATTCAAAAGGGAGCAAGGCTTAATTTCCAAATGTTATATTTATCAGCCTCTAAAATTAAAAAAAAAAACAAGACTTTACAAATTGATATTATATTTGTTTATTGTGTGATGTGGATAGCTTATCAGAATTCAAACTTAGATAATCTTTCTAGTGTCCATGCTAAAGCATCTTTATATCCTATGGTTAATTTTTTTTTAAATCCTAGAGTGGATATCCTATTTATTTATTTTACAATTTAATGTCAATCAAATTTCTGAAACAGTAAAATCATGAAAATATGTATTCTGCTTATTTATATATTGTTATATTCATAAAACAATATATTTTAAAAAAGGAACTAAAATATATTAACCAGTATTGAAATAAATTTAAATTTTTTGCAGAATGCATAGAAATGAAAAATAAAAAGTTACATTGTCACATTGTCTCAGAAAGAATATTTGTAAGTAAATCAAATATGATAGCTATTCAGAATAGTTATATTACAAAACTGCACTAAAAAGCCCAATGAAACCTCTTATAAGTTAGTAATATAGGTATAGCATGTGCACTAGATATAACATATTCATTATTCAAGTACACTGATTTAAAAATTTAAGAATAATTAGTTTATACATTTTAATTCTACTATTAAATATTTTATAATTGAAAGTTACTTTGTAATAAATTAAAAACAATTAAATAATAATGTGTATTATGTGACTGAATAAAGAATAATTGTTTTGAGGATTGCAAGAATTTTGAATTATGTGATTTATAAAAATATAAAGTATTTTGTGGCCCTTTCTAATTTGCATCCTGAATTGCATTTTAAATAAATATGCTTATTCATAAAGTAAATTAAATAGCAAATCTAAATATGTTATTGAAATTTTGGTATTGCTAAAATTGAAGATATTCATCAATCTTTAAAAGTCAGAAAGAATTTTTTTCTTTTTTTCCTATCATTAACTTCATAAAGAAGAGGGAAAAACTTCTTTTTTAGTTCTTTAAAAATATCAATAAAATTATTTGTTTCCACAACATATAGTAAAAGAAATAAAGAAAATTTATGTTAAAAAATTATATTTTTATAAAGAAGTAGATATCAAATCTTGTAACTAGATTTTGATAAATCTATTATTTGAAAAATATCCATTGAGTACAGTGAGTGAAATAGGGTATAAATAGGTCATTATACAAACAACTATAGAAGTCTAGTCTATTTCAAGACTCAACTAAAGAAGCAGTACAAAGTGTTTCCAGGTAAATAGGAGTGTTGAATAAACAGCTTTTTACTAAATAATTTGGCTAGCCATTTCTTAGTGACTATTTTAAAGTATTTCTCAATACTCCATTTAAAATAACAAGTATGATGATCTTATATGGCAGAAGAATATCTATTTTATGTAGCTAAATAATTAAAAAATGACCAATCAAACACCCAGAGACACAATCAGATCCAATGACCAAAGCAGAAGTTTGCTAAAATCAACCATTGCCTGCTTTTATTATGCCATAAGAAAGGAAATGGACTCTTTCATATGACCTACCCAAAATCTACTGATTATATTCTATCTAATATTACAAGATGTTAAGAAGAATATTACTAACATGGATGAACTAATTAAGACATTCAGAAATATAGTGAAAGAATAATATCTCCAGAAATCTATAATTTACATTTTAAACTTTGCACTTGATACAATCTTATCAATATGATTATTTCTAAGATCTTAAATGAAAAAAATATCTTTAAAACTTATTATTTTATTATCTTTACTATTTTGTTTACTTAGTAATAATTTGAAGTGTTTAAGCAACAATTTTGCACATTTGTAGTTAATAAATTGTTAACTTATTTTTTTTTATTAATCCATTTAGTTTATATTTGCTTATCAAACTCATTCTAAACATTTCATTATATTATTAACAAATGTAACATCCAGAACCCTGAGTAATTATGCAATCTGGGGGAAATCCAGAAATAATGATAATAATTTGTAAATGATAATTATTAGGCATGAATACGTTTTTAAAAGTAAACTTTCTATTTAGAAGGTTTGGCATTTTAAAATTTCGAGTATTTTTTTTAATTTTTTGAACATGAAAAACAAATTAAAAATCCTTTTGGAAGGTCTTGTACTTAGTTTAATCTTCAGTGTTATGTTATAAGTCATCATTGTTATCTTGTCTGAAATTTGGTTAATACTATTGTATATATCTGAATTTAATCATTTTTATTAGAATGTAAATATTTTATTAACCTGTTCAAATAAATATTTATTTGAAATTAAAATTTCCATTTCATATATATATATATTTGAAATTAAAATTTCCATTTCATATATATATATATTGGAAAAACATAAAATTATTATTACAATGTATAAAGTTTTTTTAATTATAGTCATTTTTGATCTTATCAAGAATTTTAGTTCTCAAAATATTTATTAAAAATAAACGAGTATCATGAATAATACATTTGACAATGTGCATTGATTATTAGTTTGTAAAAGGCTGATTAGACACAAGATTAATTAATTAGAAAATAATGCATAGATGCTAGGTCAAAGGTTTACAAACTGAAAGATAGACAATGATTAGCAAATGAAACTACTTAACAGCCACCACACTTGTTAACAACAATTCAGATAGACTATATTACATAAATTCAGTATTGATATGGAGGTGAGTAATCAGATGCATCAGCTTATCAGTAAGTAACTCTGGTTGAAGTATGATTCATGATAATGTTCAAAGAAGGAATCACTTTGTTATAAGTATAATTCATTAGAGACAATGTGACAGTATCCAAATGATTTACTACAAAGTTACCCTGAATTGATCTGGATGAATAAACAATCAGGACCAAAAACAGTTTATTACATGGTATTTATCTGATCCCACATATCAATATGCCTGCTCTTCAAAGTAAGGAGCTGATCTCAAGTCTTAATTTTGGCCAACTTGTTCATGATGTAACTTTCTTTTTGGAAGCATGATAGATTGAACATTTTTTTACATCAGGCAATCCACAAGGCATGACTGATGAACAGTGAGAGTCTGATTTCTGATGTAGATCTGTTTTTTATACTATCTCTCAGTGAGATGACAAGATAATAATCAATTTTGATGTTATGGAAAATGAAACATTTTGAGATAGAGAGGCCTGTGCAAGAAAGAATTAAATGTTCAAAAGTCTCTTCATGCCTCTGACAGAGTTGGCACAAAGGATTGATCTTTGTCATCCCCCTTTTATAAGCAAGAAACCAATTGATGCAGATTGAGTTAAGGTTGATCTTATCTAAATGAAATCATGCATCCTAGAATATGCACCAAAAGTAACTCTTGCTGTAAAATTTTTATAAAATATTTCCATTCAAGTAAAATTATATCCTCAATGGTTATGATATTTAACACATTGGTAGATTTGGTTAGTAGTAAATCAATTTATTTATGAGAAATTTATTAATTTAATAAAATATTGTCTACAATAATGGGTTTCACAATAATATTTAAAATCAATACTTAATTGAAAAATCAGTATTAATATTATAACAATTTATTTATTTCTATTAAATAATTGAATGGTTAATTATTTAATAATTCATTACAAGTTTAGCATCAGAAATACCACAGCAACGATTTGTAGTCGTATGTTCTGAGCCTTCCATTCTATAACTGCATTAATCTTATGGAAAATAATAAAGCTAATTTGTTAAAACAATATCAACTAAATCATGCACAAATTATATTACATTGAATAATAACCAATTACTTCAAAACAAATATTATTCCATAGCTTATCATTATGATGAGGAAAAAAACAGTTAAAAATGCTGGAGAGGAGTATAATTTTAAAGTGTTACATATATAATAATTCTTATTGGTTTGACAAAAAGAAAGATTGATCACATAGTTAAGATTAAATGCTCAGCATCTGAACAAAGTAATATTGCCAGAGTATAACACCCCATCAACTATTTTTTATTTTTTAATACTTTTAGCATTTTCATATGATACCAAACTATTGGCAGATAATATTACATCTAATGACTGAAATTATACTGCTTTTCAATATAAAAAATATTTGTATTGTTTTAACTGTAGGCTATTCAGTTTGATTAATATCAATACAAATCTATTAACGTTTATTGTTGGTATTTTCATTTAAAATATATATCATCCTGCATATAAAAAAATCATAATAATATTATAAAACCCACATGAGAAACTTCATTTAAAATTATGTTTTAGAAACTGCGCTCAAAATAATATTAAAGTTTATCTCAAAACAGTATCTTAATTCTGGTTGAGATTAGTATCTTATGTAACATAACGAGAAAAAAATATGTTCATTTTGAACAAAATCTCAGCAAGGATTCCTAATCTTTTAAAATGTGAATGAGATATGATCCATTTGGGGATTATTTAAATTGTGTCAAAAATTCTATCCAGGATTTGCTATTAATATTTCATCTATAACGCAATTGTTCAATAAAAAAATCTTACTGGGAGTAATCTGAAAGACAAAAACAAGTGTTCAATAAGATCAAACAAACTTTTTGAAAAATGTATTCATACATTGATATTTTTAAAACATTTTATGTACAAACTGATACAAATCATGGATTAAGAAAGTTATTATTTCAGACACAAAAAGGTAACAAACTTACGATATTATATTTTATTAGTCATGTACTTACAGATCCAAATGTTAACTTCAATGATTGAAAAAAATCTTTAGTCATTGTCTGAGTATTAAAAACATTTCAGACAATTTCTATTTATCTCACAAATTATAGCCATTAATGACTACGAAATAAAAGGCTAGAATTAGTAGATCATGATTTTAATTAAAAGTAGACTTATTTATTAGAGTATCTTTTGACAGATATCTATTAATTTCAATATAGTAGAAAACATTTTTTGTAGGTACCTAATTCCTATACATACCTGACAATTAATGGTGATAATGCATTCATTGTCATATTTTCACCCACAATTGATAAAACTGTCAAATGAATATAAAAAATTCAAGAAACTTGCAAAAAAGGATAGTTAATGCCTCAAACTAATAAAATATTTAAGGTAAGAATCATCTATATAGAATTTATATGCTCACCATAAATGGCGAGTCCTTGATAAATATCAATTATTTATAAAAAGATTAATATATATTGTTAGCTTATTTGGACAGTTTTCTCCTAATATATACCATACTCTGATCTACTTGTCTAGTATAATATGCTAATATGTATCAGTTTTAAGAGGTCAGATTAAGTGTTTAAGCAGGTCTTATGAGGTTCCATTGCATCTCATAATTCTCACTGTGCTAATTTTGTTAATTATAATAGAACTATTACAGACTTTTATCACCATATAAAAATGTTTGGGTAATTTTTAAAGACATACATGCATGTGCCTCCCCTTTAGAAAAACTAATATTTACATCAAAATGCATATTCTAAAAATGCAGCTTTTTTTTGGGGGGGGGGGCACTTGAGACTATTTTAATGGATTACAGATCTCTAAATATATTAAATACTGATAGAATTAGATAAAAAATGACAACATTAGTCTCATTCTAATTTATTAAAATTCTTTAGTACAACTCATGCAAGATTTTTATAAACTAATAAGAGGATCTACAAAGAATTAAGTCTTCATGGGTAAATTTTACTTAAAAAATTATAGATTATATTGATTGTATTCACATTGAGTTAATATGTTGTCCATTAGTGAGACTTGATTGTGTTCGACAATGATTATAACAACTTTATCTTTTGATATGAAAATTGTGAATAAAGACATAGATTAAGTAAAACCCAACCTGTATGATCAAACTGAAATTATCCATAAATATTAAAGGATATAAAATTATCATGTAGATAATGTAAGATATTTGATTTCTGTGAGAAATACTTGTGTGAATCATCTTAATTAATTCTCATACAAAAAAATTTGTAACTTAAATAAAGATCCATTCTTTATTATATAAAAATATAGCAATCCCAGCTTTATAACATAAAATTAAAAAAAAAACAAGAAGACTTATAGTATCTAGAGTCTCATACCATATTAATGTAATTTGTAAAAAAAAAATTAGATGATCAACATTATTTTTAGTGAATGAAGGGACATCAAAGTTGAAAAAACTAGCACATTAGTAATCTATGGTGTGAAAAGTTTATTCAAACTAACATATTGGTAAGCTTAGATGAGAAAGTCTTATTCACATATTTTAGCTTGTTTTATCGAAAAGAAAATATTAAATGACAATATTAGCTTCCAAGTCAAATTAACTCTTTCTATTGTGAGCATAATGAAATTACTAACATTCTGCATAACAAACTTAATAAACTTTCAATACAATGAACAAAATCAAAATATGGTTGTGAATTCACCACCATCATCCTTAATTAGCAACATTTACATAGAAGAACTTAAAATTACAGTCATAAATATTACTCAGTATCCATTTAAGGACTAATTTTGCTATGTTGATGAAATACTTCTTGTGTTGCAGCAAGGTAAAACATGATTACAAATATTATGGTTGAACATCATTAACTTATCTCCCTCAATTAAATTCACAGTAGAAAAAAGAACAAGAATAAAAATTGGCATTTTTTTAAATATTCTTGTGACAAAATTAAAAGTATAACTTACAAATAACTTCCCACACAGGAAAATACTTAACATATACATCAAATCGTAACAGAAACACAAAATAAACAATAGTACTACTATTATAGAATAGAAAAAAAAGAAAATTCTTCAGAAACCAATGATTTGAAAAAAGGGAAACATATAAAACTCTTGTGAAGAATGGTTTGTCATCAGCTATTATTAAGAAAATCTCCAATTGACATTAAAAAAGCACATTTCAATGTATCCATACATATTAGGAATATCAGAAACTAAAGATAATCTGATATAATATAACCTGATATCATTTTTCAAAAACCATAGTATACACTATAAGAATCCTAACACCTACAAAAGGTAAGCTTGAATGCTGAAAACTAAACCCTGCATTTGTGAAATTCCACTTGAATGTGAAATATTGTATACTGGTGAAACTACTAGTGCAACGAAAGGTAATTAAATGAGCACAAAATGACTACAAAAAATAGATCTATCTAAAATAGCAGATTATGTTGGGGAAGAGACAAAAATGTTGGATAGAGAGAAAAAAATATCACAAAAAAATTCCAAAAAGGTGTTCACATGATAATGACAATCCCAAAAATCAATCTACTGTGATAATTTATAATGTTTGGAAGACATTCATTATACTCTGAGGAAAAGTGGAGAAATTAGGAAGACTCTCATAGACAATTATATGCAACTTCTACTCACATTTGTTCTTGACAGAATAATATAGTTTGTTAGAATATTATTTTAAATTCAATATTTATAAATCTAAAGGTTACAGGCTCAATTTTTATGATAATATTTTTGCATTAATTCAGTCAGAAACACTGAAGAAGAGAGAATAATAAAATTCAAAATCTTGTGCAATATACTAATCTGTGTGCTATTAATAATAGTTGAATGTATTTGGAAAGTTTAAATAAAGTTTGTTTTTTAAAAAAAACCACATAATTAATATTAAATGATGGTAGCCCAAAATATAAATATGTCTAAAGTATAGACAAACATGAAGCATTATAGTTTCATGTCAGATGAGGTTTTCCTTTTATCTATATCTATGTTATTATATAAATGTGAAAATGGTATTGTTGTTACTTTATAACTCATCAAATATTGTACCAATCTTGATGACTTTTTTTAATGGAGAATTTTATAGGTTATGAATTGTTACTTTATAATACTTAATTCTTTTTAAGCTTGGATAATTTGCAATATAAGAATGCATCACAACCATAGGGTTAAAATGAAATCTTTTGTTCTGATTGCACATTTTCATTATTTTCTAACTGATATATTATTTTTAAGATGGCTTGTTATAATTTTAATGAATATTATCAAAGTGTAAGTTTTTAATGAAGAATAAAGATTAATTCATTAAAAATAATGATCACTAATGTGATCATCAAATTGGCCACATAAAATCATTCAAGATACTGGAAGGTTTTAAACCAGTCAACATTTCTTGAGGCTTTTTTTTTTTCAATTAAATCCAGGAAAATAATTTTACTGCAAATTATAAAGTACTTTTATCTCTTTATGTTTGTAAATTGAAGCAATAGAAGCAAATATGCACAAAATCAGATGGGATAACTTTATGGGTTTTTAAATATCTAACAATTTTAATGCTTTTTTAAATTTATGTATGATCAATGTATTTTAAAACGTCTCCAAAGAATTGTTTTAATTATATCAAGCTGAATATATTTAGCCTAACCTAAACTTAAAAAATCGGGGAGCAGAATATATCACTAAGAACACTCAATTGGAATTCCTATTTTATCATTCAAAAAATCATCAACATTCTCTCCTCTTTTAGACTCTTATATTAATTACCTTTAATATTTTTAAAAAATATATTACAATAACCGTGAGCTGTAAATAATTATATCTTCTTAATTTTAATACACTAACTATTTTTAAATTTAATGATTTAGTCATTGAACTGCATTTAATCTCTATTCTGTTTAATGTCCACTCCATACGTTCTTGTCGTTGCAGCTGTTATTACTATGTGATTATTCATATAGTATACGAACATGGATGGGCTGCTCACCAACACACATTAGCCAGCGTGGTGAGTTTATTGGCTTTTTACCTCTGAGTTTAAGATCAAGAAACACCGTGGTCTTTCTTCTCAGTGCCTGATAAGGCAGAATGAATGTTTGTGTAAATGATAAATATTTTTCCAATACATATATACAATTATGACAGACAAAAATAAAGCATGGCCCTTATTCCCAGGAGGCAGTAAAGTCACCAACCAAGGCAGCGGTTGGTGGCCGAAGGCGGAGGATGCTAAGAATCCCCTGATTGCAGACCCAGGCTGCCATTTGATGACGACTTTTTATTTAGGTACTTACAACTGCAGATCACTTTCAAGTGAAGGAAGATTACAAGAATTAGAAGAAGAACTGTCTTATATTAAATGGGACATTATTGGACTTTGTGAAGTTAGAAGAAAAGGAGAAGAAACAATTGATTTAAAAAGTGGACATATACTCTATTATAAAGGCACACATATTGGAAATACAAGTGGAGTAGGATTCATTATAAATAAAAAGTGGAAGAACAATATTGTGGAGATTGATGGTGTATCGGACAGAGTGGCAAGATTAGTTATACAACTTAATAGCAGATACCAAATGCAGATAATTCAGGTTTATGCCCCAACAAGTTCTCATAGTGATGAAGTAGTAGAAGATTTTTATATGGATGTACAAAAGGCTTTTGATCAGAGTAAACAACAATTTAAAATTGTTATGGGAGACTTTAATGCTAGAATTGGTAGACAAATGAAAGATGAAATTGCTGTAGGTAATTTTGGTTATGGTAATAGAAATGAGAGAGGACATAGACTTGTGGAGTTTGCAGAAAAAGAAAAACTTTATATTATGAATTCATTTTTTGAGAAAAATGTTAAAAGGAAATTGACATGGAAGCATCCAAATGAAGGTACAGCAGAATTGGATTATATTTTGACTAACAGAAAATACATATTTCAAGATTGTAATGTTCTTAATAAATTTAACACAGGAAGTGATCATCGATTAGTAAGGTGTAAGTTATGTGTTAATGTAAAACTAGAGAGACAAAAATTACTAAGAAAAACAATATTTACAGTTGATATTCCTAATCTTCAGAAACATTCTAATGAATTTAAATTAGAACTTACAAATAGGTTTCAAGTGTTAAGAGATTTTGAACATGATACAGATTTGAATGAAATTAATATGAAAATAACTGATACACTTTTAAAAACTGCAACAAACATAGCTGGTAGAAAAAAGCAGCAATTGACTAATAAAATTTCTACTGAGTCTAGAGAATTTATGAAGAAAAGAAGGAATATGAAGATATACAAAAATGATGTATTAAAAAAAATTGAATATCTCGAATTTTGTAAAATGGTACAGAAAAGAATTGAAAATGATATAAGAAAGTATAACTGTGAAATAGCAAGGAAAGCTGTAGAAGAAAATAAAAGTCTCAAAAATGTTAAACAACATTTTGGTATTGGTAGGAAATTTATATCTGCAATAAGAAAAAAAGATGGAATTATTACTAAAAAGAGAGATGACATTATGAAATTGGTAGAAGATTTATAGTAATAAAGAACAAGTACCTCCTATATCTATTACATCTTCTGAATTGCCCAGAATTTTAAATGAAGAAGTGAGACATGCAATTAAGTGTATGAAGAAAGGAAAGGCTCCAGGAAATAATGGAATTATAATTGATATATTAAAAGAAGCAGGTGAAGAAATAGAAACAATTTTAGCAAAGTTATATACCAAATGTCTAAATGATAAAGATGTACCAGAAGATTGGAAGAATGCAGTAATAATATTAATATTTAAAAAAGGTGATAAAGAAGATATTAGAAATTACAGACCTATCAGCCTTTTATCAGTTTTATATAAAATTTTTACCAAGATAATTACAACTCGTCTACAGAGAACTTTGGATTTCCACCAACCAAGAGAACAAGCTGGATTTAAAAGTGGTTTTAGTACAATAGATCATATCCAGGTATTGAGAGAAGTCATAGAAAGGACAAACGAATATGAGTTGTCATTATGTTTTGGATTTGTAGATTATGAAAAGGCATTCGATTCTATACACATTTCTTCAGTGATTAAAGCATTGGATCATCAAGGTATAGATCCAGGATATTGTCATATTTTAAAGAATATTTATAAAAATGCAACAGCAACAATTAGATTACATAATGATACTGGAAAAATCAACATTGAGAAAGGTGTAAGACAAGGTGACTCCATATCTCCAAAACTCTTTACAGCAGTGCTGCAAGAAGTATTTTGTGGATTAAAATGGGAAACTAAAGGAGTGAAAGTAAATGGAGAGTATTTAAGTCATTTAGATTTCGCAGATGATGTAGTTGTTTTTGCAAATAATGCTTCAGAGCTGCAGGAAATATTGCAGGAGTTAGCAGATGAAAGTAGAAAAGTAGGACTAAAGATAAATGTTAAAAAGACTAAAGTAATGTTTAATCGATTTGCTCAAAATATTAAAATAAAGATTGATTATGAAGAATTAGAAGAAGTTAACAGTTACAAATACCTTGTGTCAGATTATTAATACAGATGGAAACATAATGAAGGAAATTAATCATAGAATTAAACTTGGTTGGAGTGCTTTTGGTAGAAATAACTTGATACTAAAAGGAAATATGCCTATGTGTTTGAAAAGGATGGTTTTTAACAAATGTGTTTTACCAGTTCTTACTTATGGATCTGAGACTTGGACACTTAATAGAAGAGCAATACAGAGACTTCAGACCACTCAAAGGAGTATGGAGAGATGTATGTTGGGAGTAACAAGAAGAGATTGAAAACGCAATGTATGGATAAGACAACAAACAGGTGTTACTGACCTTATTGAAAAAATTAAAAGATTGAAATGGAGTTTGGCTGGACATATTGCTAGAAGAGATGATAATAGATGGACAATTGAAATTTTAAACTGGATTCCAAGAGATTGTAAAAGACCCAGAAAGAGACCACATGTGAGATGGATGGATGAAATAAGAAAATGTGCAGGGGTGTTGTGGAAAAGAGAAGCTAAAGATTGGAGAAGATGGATTAAACTTGGAGAGACTGTCATCCTGCAGTGGATTGATAATGGTTGATAATGATGATGATATTAATTTTATCATTCTTTATATATATATATATATATATATATATACATATATATATATATATATATATAATCATTTCAGTTGAGGGCTGGGTCTCTAAAAACTAGATCTAAAATAGTAACTCAAAAGTCAACACTTATAAAACATGTTTATATCAATTTGAAAGCCTGAACTTTTCAGACACATAAATGTCTTCAAATCAAGCTTTGCAAACCAGATAGCTATGTGGATCTGAATTCATCTCAGTTTCACCATATAGTAATAGCCTCTGCAATATAGCATCACAAAAGCCATCAAAGATACACTTATAATAATTAATAAAACAAGTTATAAATTTTGTAACTTGCTTTTAAGCTTGCATTTAAATGATCACTAGATGGAGCTTACCAATAGCTCGAAACAAACTTTATTTTTATAAGTGCTGAAAGAGAAAGAATTCAAAATCTCTATCGTTAAAACCCTACCTCCAGACCAATTGGTTTCAAGTTTATAGCTCACCTTCATGGATGCCTGGGTCTCTAGAAACTAGATCTAAAATAGTAACTCAAAAGTCAGCATTTATAAAACATGTTTCTATCAATTTAAAAGTCTGAACTTTTTGGACAAATAAATGTCTTCAAATCCAGCTTTGCAAACAATATATATATATATATGTTAAAATAAAGATTTGCATGGTTTAAATATATAAAATACATATTTTGCGTGTTCATCCATGTTAAAAACTTTTAATATAAATATACTGACGTTTCGACTTGATCACACAAGCCATCCACAGAGTTATAAAAGGTAGAAAGATGGTTGTAGAGGCGCTACAATCACTGATTTGAATAAAATGTTAAAACTCCACCAATAGCAAAAAATGTTAAATTTAGGAATGTTTTTTAAAAAAATCTTTCCAAATAGGAGGAAGTTTGCATGTATCATCTCGCTTATTGATACAATCTGGCCTTTTAAGTACCTCAATGGCTTTTAATTTTGCATTGGTAGAGATTATCACATCTGTATATGATCCTGGTACTAGAAAAATCAATTTTATGACCTGAATCTATAGTATGGAGTGAGAGTGCTGATGATGATGAGTGTTGTTAACTGCATTAGCATGCTCATCTCTCCTAACACTGATGCGATGATTACTCATATCTATGTAAGAAGCTTTACAATTTTTACATGAGATTTGATAGACACCATGAGATTCAAGAGGGATTGAATCCTTAGGCTTGGTTATTATATTGCTGATCTTTTGATGAGCAGAAAATGCTGTATCTATATTATAGTGTTTTAATATATGTCCGATACTGTCTGTAGTTCCTTTTACATATGGAACACAAATCCTAATAGCTGATTTATCATCTTTTTGTTTCCTATTTTGTCTATTTTAGGCTTGAAATAAGGCTTTTTTTTTATAAATTTGTAATTATAACTATTTGCTAATAAAACACTATTGCTAATAAAACACTATTAATATGATTTATTTCTTCTTTCAGATGTGTCTCATCTGAAAGGTTAATTGCTCTATTTAAAAGAGTTTTGGCTATAGAAACTATCTGAGTTGGGTGATGATGAGAATGGAAATGCAAATATCTGTCTCTGTGTGTATCCTTTCTGTAAATAAGATAAACTATTTGGTGTTCATTGTAAATTTAATATGAGGATGCATATTATTTAAATGTAAGAAAAAATCATCTAATTTATTTTTTCCATGTTGCCATATGACAAAAGTGTCATCTATGTATCTGCGCCAAATGAGAGGTTTTAAAGATGATGATTCTAAAGCCCGAGTTTCTATATATTCCATGAATAAATCAGCTATTACTCCTGAGATAGGTGAGCCCATA
The DNA here is from genome assembly GCA_028023455.1 of Epiperipatus broadwayi. Classification (NCBI taxonomy): domain Eukaryota; kingdom Metazoa; phylum Onychophora; class Udeonychophora; order Euonychophora; family Peripatidae; genus Epiperipatus; species Epiperipatus broadwayi. The sequence goes on from JAQFVV010007740.1 coordinate 19,696, forward strand.
GGAGTACCAAAAACTTGTCAGTAATGCTGTCCATTGTATACAAAATATGTATTTAAGAGACAATGTTTAATTAAAGCAATAATATGGTCTGGTAAATTGCAACGTTGTGAGATTATATTTAAAGCTTCATCAATTGGAATGTTTGTAAACAAAGACACGACATCAAAACTGACCAGAATGTCATTAGCATTAATTTTTAAACTTTTTAAAACAGAAATAAAATGAAGAGAGTTTTTAATATATGATTTAATAGATGGGATTGTAGGTTTAATGAAATCCGATAAGTATCTGGCTAAAATATGAGTTGGAGAACCTATTGCACTTACTATTGGATGAAGGGGGGTATCTGGTTTGTGAATTTTTGGAAGTCCATAAAATTTTGGACAGATAACAAGATTTTTCACGAGGGATTATTTTATTTTTTATCTCTGTTTCAATAGGTGATTTATTAATAATAGCTTTTGTTGTTTTTTCCAAATATGTAGTATGACCTCTTTTTGATAGTTTATAAGTTTTATCATTAAGCAGATCTAAAATTTTATTATGGTAAATGTCACAATCCATTACAACTGTGGCATTACCTTTATCAGCTGGAAGTACAACAATTGATTTGTCCGATTTTATATTATTTAATGCTTGTCTTTCTTTCTTTGAAATATTATTTTTAGGAAGCTTAGCTTTTTTAAAAATATTACAAATCTCAGCTCTAGCCAAATCAGCTGATGTAGAATCAATTTTATCGAGAGCTGATTCAACATTACAAACAATTTTCTCAAAAGGTATCCGGGAAGGTGTTAAAGCAAAATTGAAACCTTTTTCTAAAACCGAAATTTCATCTGTAGAGGGCTTTCCTAGATAAATTATAAACGGTTTTTTGATTTGGATACATAATGTTTGGGGATTGTGTTCTAATTAGCATTTGCAATTTTTTATTACTAAGGAATAAACATAAACGTAGCAATACTTTATTAATTTTGTCTAAATTTTTCCGAGTTTTTTTAATAAATTGCAAATGCTAATTAGAACACAATCCCCAAACATTATGTATCCAAATCAAAAAAACCGTTTATAATTTATCTAGGAAAGCCCTTTCTACAGATGAAATTTCAGTTTTAAAAAAAGGTTTCAATTTTGCTTTAACACCTTCCCGGATACCTTTTGAGAAAATTGTTTGTAATGTTGAATCAGCTCTTGATAAAATTGATTCTGCATCGGCTGATTTGGCTAGAGCTGAGATTTGTAATATTTTAAAAAAGCTAAGCTTCCTAAAAATAATATTTCAAAGAAAGAAAGACAAGCATTAAATAATATAAAATCAGACAAATCAATTGTTGTACTTCCAGCTGATAAAGGTAATTCCACAGTTGTAATGGATTGTGACATTTACCATAATAAACTTTTAGATCTGCTTAATGATAAAACTTATAAACTATCAAAAAGAGATCATACTACATATTTGGAAAAAACAACAAAAGCTATTATTAATAAATCACCTATTGAAACAGAGATAAAAAATAAAATAATCCCTCGTGAAAAATCTTGTGTCTGTCCAAAATTTTATGGACTTCCAAAAATTCACAAACCAGATACCCCCCTTTGTCCAATAGTAAGTGCAATAGGTTCTCCAACTCATATTTTAGCCAGATACTTATCGGATTTCATTAAACCTACAATCCCATCTATTAAATCATATATTAAAAACTCTCTTCATTTTATTTCTGTTTTAAAAAGTTTAAAAATTAATGCTAATGACATTCTGGTCAGTTTTGATGTCGTGTCTTTGTTTACAAACATTCCAATTGATGAAGCTTTAAATATAATCTCACAATGTTGCAATTTACCAGACCATATTATTGCTTTAATTAAACATTGTCTCATAAATACATATTTTGTATACAATGGATAGCAATACAGACAAGTTTTTGGTATTCCTATGGGCTCACCTATCTCGTGAGTAATAGCTGATTTATTCATGGAATATATAGTAACTCGTGCTTTAGAATCATCATCTTTAAAACCTCTTATTTGGCTCAGATACATAGATGACACTTTTGTCATATGGCAACATGGAAAAAATAAATTAGATGATTTTTTCTTACATTTAAATAATATGCATCCTCATATTAAATTTACAATGGAGACATAGTCTGATGGAAAACTCCCTTTTCTTGATGTTCTAGTCACCAGAACACCAAATAGTTTATCTTTTTCTATTTACTGAAAGGATACACACACAGACAGATATTTGCATTTCCATTCTCATCATCACCCAACTCAGATAGTTTCTGTAGCCAAAACTCTTTTAAATAGAGCAATTAACCTTTCAGATGATACACATCTGAAAGAAGAAATAAATCATATTAATAGTGTTTTATTAGCAAATAGTTACAATTACAAATTTATAAAAAAGGCCTTATTTCAAGCCCAAAATAGACAAAATAGGAAACAAAAAGATGATAAATCATCTATTAGGATTTGTGTCCATATGTAAAAGGAACTACAGACAGTATCGGACGTATATTAAAACACTATAATATAGATACAGCATTTTCTGCTCATCAAAAGATCAGCAATATAATAACCAAGCCTAAGGATTCAATCCCTCTTGAATCTCATGGTGTCTATCAAATCTCATGTAAAAATTGTAAAGCTTCTTACATAGGTATGAATAATCGTCGCATCAGTGTTAGGAGAGATGAGCATGCTAATGCAGTTAAACAACACTCATCATCATCAGCACTCTCACTCCATACTATAGATTCAGGTCATAAAATTGATTTTTCTAGTATCAGGATCATATCTAGATGTGATAATCTCTACCAATGCAAAATTAGAGAAGCCATTGAGATACTTAAAAGGCCAGATTGTATCAATAAGCGAGATGATACATGCAAACTTCCTCCTATTTGGAAAGATTTTTTTTAAAAAACATTCCTAAATTTAACATTTTTTGCTATTGGTGGAATTTTAACATTTTATTCAAATCAGTGATTGTAGGGCCTCTACAACCATCTTTCTACCTTTTATAACTCTGTGGATGGCTTGTGTGACCAAGTCGAAACGTCAGTATATTAATATTAAAAGCTTTTAACATGGATGAACACGCAATATATATATATATATATATTGTAACCCTTGGTTTATTTCATATATAAACCATTTGAATGAAATGAACTATTTATAGGCAAAATAATTTTTATTAATTTAAAAAAAGTTGAAAAGTTTTATTTGGAAAAATCAATAACTGTATAGCTTAAATCTAACATATATAGAGAATCTGTTTGTATTTCTTTTTGTAAAATATAACTAGCATTATTTAATAAAAGGGGAATTGATTTTTTTTGTATGTGCTGTAATATTTGAAAAATAGATATTTATATGTCTAAAAGAGTCTTCATGAATTTTAATGTTTATCAATAAAAAGTTAGTGAAAGTTGAAATTGAACTGTTATAAATAGGTTTGTTATTATAAGAAATTATAATGAATATTTTATGTTTGTGATTACAAGAAATTATAATGGGTATTTTAGGCTCATGTGATCTGAACAAGCAGTTTTCTATTTAATGTTCTGCATATGTATGTGTGTGTATGTTGCAGATATATAGATTTTTTTTCCTTTATAGAAATGTATATAGTGTTCTATATTATTTCATAATATAGTGTAAAAATAAATCTGTTTTGATTTGTTATTTGCAAATCCAAAATGTAAGTTTAAATAAAAAGTTATTTAGGTAACATTTATTTTGCAAAAATTGTCAAGCAATCTTAGATAGTATTTTAATTGGTTTTTCATAAATCACCCAGCCTTGTGTTTGGTCATGTGGTGAAATTGGAGCTGCAAAAGGAATTAAAGCTGACAGTTAACAAATGGTCTTTAAATAGTTAATTCTGAGAGAGAATTTTAGTTAAAATTAGAGAAAAACCAGACCTAACACTTAACAGGTAGGGTGAAAAGGTTAAATTTCTGGGAGAATCAAGATTAAAGAAACCAGATTTTTTCTCCCTTTCTCTATAAAAAGGCTGGAGAAAGTGAAGAGGGTGGACTTGCTAATTCAAAATTAACTTTCCAATTTTATCTCTGAAAAGTTTACTCTGATTTTTCTATTCTCTCAAAGAATTGAATATTTATTAAGAGTGAAAATTGTGACTTAAATATAAATTTCTAATTCAATTGTAGTAGGTGTATAATTCTTTTTCTAAAGTCAATTAATGATGACCAAATCAGTTCTTAAGAAAAGACTCTATATCCAGTACATTAATATTTGTTTTTGGTTTAGCAAAATACATTTAAAGAGAGATCATCAAACTTTTATATAATGTTAAAAAGCCAGTCCATATTTAATAATTAAAATCTACTTGTTTTGACTGTATTCTAAACCTAAAATGGAAAAAAAGAAAAAAAACAGCTAAATTCAAACTCAGGAAAGGAACTAATCTAAATGGAAAAGCAATCAACAGAACTCTTTTAAACTATTTTAATTATCAGTGTAGCTACATCTTCATAAAATACAGTGTGTGCATCTATATAACTATCTCCAAAAAAAATGAACTAAATAGTAATTAACTGGTGGACAATAATATCAAGTCTTCAAACTTGACCTCAAAGGAAAGAGACAATGGAAAAAGACAATTGTAATGTTTAATATTTATTTTTTATTTTGCTTTACTTATATAATATCAAGCATGTTTAATAGAAACTTTAACTAACGATTATATTGATTTTAATTTTTAAAAAAAATGTTTAAAATGTTTAAAAAGAAAAGAAAAATGATTTTGATCCCATTGAAGTAAAAAAAAAAAGAATATAAAAATTGTTAACATATAATGATGATGAAGTATAAATGCTTATGTATTTTTTTTTTTAAAAAAGGGGGATAGAAAATATTTTTTTTTATTATTATCAAAATTTTATGCTTGGTATTAGATATATGAAGCGTGATTGGATGGTCATATGAAAAATCATTGCTGTGCTATAATATGTTAATGATCCATTATTAAGATAGATTTTGGGTGGATGTTGCTGGGGGCTTGACTGTTTAAATTAAGATAGTTCATGGTTTTGATTCATGATTTGGTTAGACTTTGTCGTTTATATTTGGACTGTAATTGAGGTATGTGTGTGCATATGTGAAACTATAAATTCTTGTTATTACTGAGGTACAGTTATCTTACCATCTCATAGATAGGTAATAACTATCTCATAATTTATTTACTATGGCAGTAGGAGATGAGGACCAGTGCCCACTCCATTTATTTTTATTAAAGTATGGAATTATTAATAAAAGTTATTGTTAGAGTTGTTGAAAATGTTGTGCACACCTGTATAAAGTAATTGTGTAGACAAAGAGTTGCTCACATGATTCTAGGTTTCAGATAAGACATTTCTGGCTAATGCAGACATTCGAAGTTGTGAGTTGTTGTTGTTTTTATTTAATTTCCCTTATTAAGACACTGATGTCTGCACATTATAAAATACTGCATGGTGATATGAAATATGTAGAATATTTTCTGGTGCAGGGCAGCATAAAAGTTGCTTTGACAGGATGAGGATTTCAGTCAGATGTAGGTGTGTTGATGAAGGGGATGACAGGGATTTTAATTTGAAGCTGACTGGTCTATAGTCGATTTTTGGGAAGAATGGTAAATTGAATATCATCAAGCTGGGGCAACATGCTGACCTATCAAAATATATACGGTCGAAAAGTGTGACTATTTGGCATGCATGAATATAAAGTTATGGTTTTTGAATTTAAACATATTTGCAGGACGAATGAGAGATTTTTTTGTGTCACATCATTCCTTTCATAGAAAATATAAAAAATTATTGCCCATTGGAATAATTAAAATTGATGATTATTTATTATTGCTTGTTAGAATAATTAAAATTGATAATTATTTTGGTATAGACCAATTGATAATGGTTGCAATAAAAGGGGGAGCAGGAATTTATAGGTTTTTCAAAGTTAAAAGAGTATTTTTATATTATATGTAAATATGGAATTCTGATTTGGTGCATAAGCATTTTTAATATTCAATTAATAAATGGGTCAAAACAATAAATGAGTTCTTTAGAAATTTAGTTAATTTAAATATGTATTCATGTCATCAGTGTTATTCTTTAATAAATCTCATATCATATAATATTTGAGTGTAATGATATTATATATAAGTGTGTGGGTTTTTATTATTATTATTATTATTATTATTATTATTATTATTATTATTATTATTATTATTATTATTATTATTATTATTATTATTATTATTATAAAGATTTGTTATTGTTATAAAATTATATGAGTTGTGTTTTAATGTTTCAAATATCTCCAGAATCTATACCCAACACCAATATCTAGAACTAATATTAGATCATATTTAAATTTAAATTATCCATTTTTAATATTGATTGATTCCATGATTGATTTACAGTATTCATTTTTATATTGATTATTTTCATGGTTGACTTACATAATTCATTTTTATATTATTTTCATATTTGATTCACATAATTTATTTTCATAGTTAATTTGCATAATCTATTTTTATGATTTATTTCCATATTTTACCTAAGTGACTGATTTTTTTGATCGATTTGTATGATTAATGTCCGTGGTTTATTTCCATGGCAAAATATAATAGATTTAAAATTATTAATTAAATTTGGGCAAACAGATGATATAAAATGAAATAAGATGAAAGAAAATAGTTAATTTACGTTTATTAAATTTAATCATTTGGTTCATTGCAATATTATGAATGTTGAGACCAGACATAAAATCCCTTTCCTGCTTTCAGTATTTAATGTGATTCCACTAGTAATTAAAGTTTGATTTGGCAAAATTTGGGGATCATATCCATTGCAATGCAATCAGTAAGTAATGATTGCACCTCGCTGGCAGCTCTAGACCTTGAGAAGGAGTAGTTCGATTATTAAATCTAAGAGCTAGCTTGGAAGTCAAGTGGCATAAATAATAAAATTGGAAATACTATTATTATAATAATGATCATAAATTGATAATTGATTGAAAGGTTAATATGTGTATTTAGGGAAATAGGATTAAGAGTTATCATATTAGAGAACCTAACACCGGACATTCGGTGTTATATAATTGTAGCTATTGAAAGTGATAGATGCTGAGAACGAAAAATAAAGTAGTGGAATTAAATGGGAAGGATTTATTTAAAATATTTTTATCCTATATTAAATTAAATAAATTATGAGTTCTCTGCATCAATTACTAATTTACTTCCAGTCATGCATAAATTACAAATGTATATAACATTTTCCGTAGTTACCACTCGAGATCAGATGTTTATATTAAAGTTGTGGAAGAAAGTTGTCTCATTATTATTCTGTTAGTAATAAATTTATCATGAAACATTTGCATAATTGATCCTAGGTTTGAAACTAAGACCACAATAAATTGAATGGTTTTATCAACATTACATTTTTATGAGAGACAGTTTAATTACTTTCTCCATTATCTACTATCTCCATTATCTACTATAATCATAAGCATGGATGATGAAGATCTATGGTCGGCATTACGATTTATAGTTGCAATTTGGAGCCCAGGTATAATTAATCTTGTTATTAATATTAGTAGATAAACATACTAGCCGTCCCTGTTTGATCCCAAAGTTAATGTTAGATTCAATAGACTAGCTACTTGAAATAAATGAAATGAAATAAAATGAAGGTTAAACACATAGAAAGTGAAGTTTGGTGCACGTAAAGTGTAATAATAATAAATGAGAGTTTGTTGAGGTTACTATATATATATATATATATATATATATATATATATTACTTTAATATGTGTTGATATTAAGCATGCACACACTACATAATTCAAAAGCAAAATATATATAAATCAAACTTTAAAATAATATAATATATTGAACGATTATATAAATAATAATAAATTTTGTTGAATCTTCAAATGTTTTCAAAGATGCCTTCGAAAACGTTTGAAGATTCAACAAAATTTATTATTATTTATATAATCGTTCAATATATTATATTATTTTAAAGTTTGATTTATATATATTTTGCTTTTGAATTATATAGTGTGTGCATGTTTAATATCAACACATATTAAAGTTTTATATATAGTATCTAACACACATTTAAACTTTATATATATATCTGCTTCCACTTGCCTTTCTGGACAGTTTGCTCGTTCTAAGCTCCGGATGATTAAGATTTATTTTATAGTGCAATGTTACAATAATTGTAAATCTTAGGTAAGTGTCCTTTTTTTTTTTTAAAGTGACTCTTAATAAAGAACAATTAACTTTTACCTCTACATTTGAATATAATTTCATTCATTTTTTTATTATTATCAATCTTGAATGGCGACTATCGTAAAAGACCCTATTAGTAAGAGTAGTGGGAAAAAAAATCCAGTCAATACTAAATCCCAACAAAAAGATTCAAAATTGAATAAAAAACACATCATGGCTTATCCAAATCCTGTCAGATCAAAGAAAACTGCTCAATTTAAAAATCCCAATATGTGAAACATGCCAGTAGTGCCTGAGAAAGAAAGATTTATATGTACATCTTTACCGGAAGCCTCTGTAAAACTGGTTAAAAGTAACATGGAAGTAGATCCAAAGAATAATAAACTTCCACATGGGTCTGGAGGTCCAAACTGCACTTGTTTGGAAGATCTCATCCTCCCTGCAAAACAATACCAGGCTCACCAAAATCGCTAACTTCTAAGGTAAGTTACATAAATAAATCTGATGAAAATCTGCTTTTTCAAAGCGATCATTCTATTCTGGAAGTTGAGAAATGCGCAAAACTTTGCAGTTGGAAAAAATATACTTTCCTATTGATTCGAACTCAGTTTTTTCTGGGAACAATATGTATTTCGACATACCCTACATACCAAAAAAAGAACCGGATTTTTTCGGGATCAGGAACGAAAGTTATGAGGGAAAAACCGATGCAGAGGTGGCACCATCAAAAAAAAAAATTCTCAAAAATCACTCAAAAATAACAACAAAGTCAATAAAAACGCCAATACACATGCCACAGCTTCAAAAAAAGGCTCATTCGATGGGGTGGCCCCACCTCCAGCTGTATATCACCTTGGTCCCAATGTAAATACTGAACGCAAAAATTTTCCTAACTTTTTTTCAAATAATGTCATACCACCCAACCTCCCCATATTATCTAACACCCCTTTATCAGTTGGATCCACCTTGAGGAGTCCAACCTACACACTTCCATCTAGTTTATCAAATAAGGACAAGCAATTGAAGTATAATAGTATTGATCAATTTCCAACACTTTCCCCAAAGAAGATACCCAGTCAGTACCCAGAGGAAAGCTTGCCAAGGCCCACCCCAGCATCTTACACCAACATTGCTGCCCAGAGTATCTCAGGACCTCAATTTATATCTGCTGGCTTCCCTACTGTTGATAACACCCAAGTTGGCGAATCTTCTGAAAATTTTGGCGGAGCTCTACAAATAATGGGCAAAACTTATGCAACCCCCAAAGAAGTAAGGGAAGACATACCTCCTTATGATAACCCCAGTAATTACAAGTGTGATCTATCTAAACACACACTGATTAGTGACAAGTTTAATCAATCAATTCCACCTCTCCTTAAAAAATCTTTTAACATTTATAAGGATGATAAGACTCTGATTCTGGCTGTCACAGATGACAACATCCACCTATTTAAATTCCCTGTTCAATCACTGTTCGAATTATTCACTACGCATGGCATCTGGGGCTCGGTATACAAGGTGTTGTTTAACCCTAATGACAGGTATGTGGCAATTCAGTTCAACAACATTATGGCCAAGGAGTCATTCTGTAATGGCCATAAGAGTCTATTTGGCCGATATCTGATAACCACAGGCCCAGATAGGCTGAGCTCCATTGATGGCTATATAAGGAATTGTGGCATAAACTTCAGCAAGGCAGATCTCCAGAGAGCCTTAGCCCCCTTTGGGAACATCATAGCATTTAAATATCAAACAATCTGGTATGGTGGGGCCGAGTCACTCTGCAATATAGCAGACTTTCACATTGCATTGAATAAAGGGATTTCTCCACTCAATTTACCTGGGCTTATTGAGTTCATTGATGTTCCACTTTCCATCATCCTCTGGGGTGTTCCCCCAATTCTTCCACTGCAGGGTTAGGGGACACCTCATGAAGGACTGCAGAGATCGAAGCTGCATACAATATGGACTTATTAGCCAGGGACCACATCAATGTCACTCTAAATATAGTACATCACCAGTTCAGCCCACCTTGGGCCCCACCCCTCAGGGGCTTTCTGGGGATTAGCCCCCTGGGCTTCCTGGCTGTTAATCTGACAGGACTCACTGTTCTCCTGATCCCATATATGCTGTGGGAGGTTTTGGGGAGGACTCTTCATGCAATTTGGTTGTAGAGTCAGTGGAGAGCCAACCTGCTAACCTGTCTGTAGATGTATCAATGGTAGATTCCCGACTACTAATGACCAACCCCCCAGAGGAGGAAGGATTCATTACAGCAGTCTTAAAGAAAAGGAAGAGGAGAAGAAAACCAAAAACATCATTGGACTCTCCTGACCAGTCATCATTTGATTCGGAATCCCTAATGGTAGATGACCTTCTGGGCCTTTTTGATCCTTGTAATCCAGGTAGCAACTCAACTTTCCCTCAATAACAAAAGGTGCAGCACTCCTCCCCACTGATGGCCATACCTCTGCTGGGGGACCCCCCTAAAACAATTAGTGAGACTGAGGTACCTATCTCTCCAACCACAGAAGTATGCAATGAGTTTACCCTCCGGGTTCCTCTTCTACTAACAGTGATTGTGATGATAGCCCTGGTCCAGACTATGACTCAATATGGTTAGAAACAATACCGGTGCCTGATGATCCTTTCCAGAATCCAATGGTTTCCCTTGGGTCTCCAAGTCTGGCTGATCCACTGTAACCACTTGATCGACCAACCAAATAACCATGCTCAAGATACTCTGTCAATATAAGGGGCCTGAACTCATGGGACAGGGCATATGCCTTGTCACATTGGTTCTATAGACAGGCCCCAGATATTCTGTGCTTATCAGAAATGAAGATACACCTCTGGACAGACCATTGTGTGATTCAACTAATCGAAGAATTTGGCTTCTTCCACTTCCTCATTTTCTTCTGCTGCATCAGGAGTGTGGCTCTCATAATTAATAAAAAATCACCATTAGCCCTGTTCAAAATGTTATACATAGACTCTCACTGCCTGATAGTGATCTTCCAATTTCATGGATAGTCCTTCAATCTAATAAATCTATACCTACCCAAAAACCCGAACATCATAATCAAAGTTATCCACTCCATCAATGCAACTCTCAGAACAAGCCTGCTTCCCACATTAATTACAGGTGATTTCAATCAATCATACCTTTCCTTCTGTAACAAGTACATAAAATTCCTTAATCTGTCCATGATAAGTGGAGAAAGCCTTTTTCCTGAAGGGGCATTCTCATTTTATACAAGGCATACACGTTCCCTAATAGACCTGGGTTTTTTTTCTTCTGTGATGGTGGGATTGATTGAAGCCCATCTCTGGCCCAATGCCTTCTCTGACCATTTGGCAATGGAAATCTGACTCAGGTATCAAAATACCATAATTCCAACAATCAATTTTCCCTGCACTATGAGGATGCTGACTAGATCGAATATTACAACCCAACTGGTCTCTGAGGCCTATATTGCATTCTGCTATCTAGAGATCATTTCTTTTCCTCCTGTGGAGGCATGGATGGCCTTTGTTAAAATGCTAGGCTATCTAATAAATCAATGCACCCTTAAAACCAAAGGTCCCATCCGACTATTGGCTGAGCTGGACGGGATTGCCTGAGTTCTGCACAACCTGTCTCTTGAGGAACAGAATATCCCACACATAATTCACTTGAAAGCAAAATATAAATCAGCACAGTCTTCCCTTGCTGAGTACCTTGCGATTAAGAGGGCCCATCAATACCTACAACATCAGCATTGCTGGACCAGAGGGTGTCTTTGCTAGTCCCTTGGCTCAGGCAAAAGATCCCAAGCCCCCACATCAATTTAGGACAAGGAAACTGTTACTCTGTCTCTTCCATGTTGGCCAGAATCAGGGAGTTTTATTTCCTAAAATTTCAGCCATTGGGGATAACTAATGCCCGGAAAACATTCACTTGGTCGATGCTGCCCCCTACAAGATTATGGAAGGGCAAATTCTACAGAGACTAAAATCCCTCCCGGACAAGATCCATCCTGGCCTGCATGGAATTCCAAAATTTCTTTTATTCTATCTGCACACATTTACAGTACCAATTATACTAAACATCATAAATTTTCTTGCTAATGACAGTCAGGAAGCCTTGGACATATGTCCAATCACTATGGTTCCCCTCATCAAGAACCCTGAGGGTCCACTAGTTCTCGAGAACCTTCGACCTATTTCCATGGTGCCGCTTATGATAAAGATTATTGAGCCGATTTTGCCTCATCGTTGACCAACCTTCGACCTATTTCCATGGTGCCGCTTATGATAAAGATTATTGAGCCGATTTTGCCTCATCGTTGACCATGTTCGCAGGAGAAGAAAATCCCAGCCAGTCGTGGTTCAGCTTGACTTTGCTGGAGCTTTTGACTGCGTCAGAATTGACATATTGCTTGGTATACTGGAGAGGCTCAAAGTGCCCAAGGCATACCTTCAGATTATAGAGAACCTCTTACAAAATAGGGAGGTTTTTTCCTCATTGGATGGCCGAGTATCTCTGGATTTAGGCCCTGTGTTTCCATCCCACAGGGCTCACCACTGAGCGTCCTTCTCTTCACAGCCTATGTGAACCCCCTGCTTCTAAGCATCGAGGCTGCCCTCCCAGGGATAGCCATTCCTGTGCTTGGAGAGTGCATATACCACCTTACCTATATGGATGATGTGGTGGTGTTTCTCTCCTCAGGCAGGGAGCTTGCAAGACTTGAAGAGATCCTAGACCAGTGTGCTCATGTATTTGGTCTTGAGATCAACGAATGCAAATCAGCAATGTGGTCCATCCTGATGGGTAAGCAAATCCAAGGCAGATTTAAAGCAGCCCCCCAGAGATTCCTGGGATTCCATCTTGCTTTCCCCCCTCAGTCATGAGGAGAGACATGGAGAGGAAGCTATTCATCAAAATCAAGAAAATAGTTAACTCACTATCAAAAATTTACCTTTCCCTTTTGGGAAAGGTCGCCTTGCTGAATTCAGTAGTACTTCCCAAAATCACATACTACCTGGACGGCTTTTCACCCACCGGCACCTTCATTAAAAGGATCGAGACACTTTGTAGGAAACTATGCCGGGGGAAGGGGGCCACAGTCATCAGCTTAAACATTTTACAGAAGCCTAAACCCCTGAATGGACTGGCCTTGCATGCCATTAAAGTCTTTCAAATTCAAAGGACATACAATATTCTGGTAAGGCTATTGAATTCTCATTCTGACATTGAGTGCCCAGTTCCCATAGAAAGGGTCGAACCTACCGATAGACCCCACCCAGATTGAGGAGACTTTGGATCCAACAACAGGTGACAGATGTCCTATCATAGATCAAGACCTCCAGTTCCCTATTCCAGTCAAAACTTACTTACTGGGACATATACCGACTAATGTTCGAGGAGAAAACATGTACCTCCATCTTCCTTTCAATTTCTATCTCCAGACTTGCCAAATGGACACAATTCCTCAGACTTGAGCCCAAGTATGTAGACTTCCTGCTCAAGGTCAACCTTAAGGCCCTTCCCACAGGGTCCTTTTTATTCCATCATCGAGGCTATAACACCGATACCTTGTGTCCAATGTGCAGGAAGTAGGAAGAGACCATGGACCACATTCTGTTCCATTGTGATTCGTGGTCTCTTCTCCGTGGCATGATTCTGAGGAAAATGTCTGTACCTGACCTGGCTTATGTAATTATTCCTCTGGCCTTTGAAAAGGGGCTTTTTGCCAGAATTTGGCTGGCTTCATTTGTCAACTTCAGGATTTGGGCTATAAGTTGCAAACTATTGTTTGAAAGTGGGATCGACCATAGTCTCGAGGACCTCTTTATAAATTTCATACGGAAGGCTAGGGAGATTGACAAGAGGACTTGCCCAAAACAGTTGGTGATTCAGACCTGGGATCAACTAAAAATATAAGTTTTAAGACATTCCGTTTCATGCTATGGACGATGCCTCTGGCCTTGTCAGGATGGATTCTCCCCCTATTGCTGTGATGACAGGGATGGTATGACCCACCTCCTAACCATCCTATATGAACTGTATCCCTGTAAACCCATTGCAGACAATGCTTGTTAACAGCAGCTCTAACTATTGCCTGTATACATACAATTATGTACCTTGCACTATAAATGAATAAAGTATATTTTTTGAAAGTAAACTTTATATATATATTGCAATATATATATATATATATATTGTAACCATATATTTTAGTATAAAATATAATAATTGATGTAACTGGTATAAAAATTTCTCTGTCTTCTTTTGGTGATTTGATTGGCTTGATTTGCACTTTGAACAGATTACTCTCTTATATTCAAAATAATTTATTAGAGAGAATGGGTAATATTTTGCCTTACTTGTTGTCTATATTATTTTAATAAATTTAAATTGCTTCTTTCCATATACTAATTCATATCAAAATGTTTAACTTTTTAAAAATTTTGACAACACATTAAATTTGGTAAAATATTATTAAAAATAATAATAATTTTTATTTGTTTAAAATGGTCTTAAAAATTATTTCCATTGAATTAAAAAAACCATTTGTTCAACTAAATTTAATTATTAAAAATAAATACAGTAATTACGTATGCGTTTCAATGTAAAAAAGAAAGGAGTGCGAATTAAAAAAAAAGATCGTCTGATAGTGTTGCTTTTGGAGGGAGAAAGAAAAGAAAATGGTAAAAGGCAAATGGTGTAAATATGATAAGCTTATTTTAAAATAGTTAACAAGTAAACGGATTACCACAAAGTTTTCTATAAACGTAAAAATAACATAGTGGTATTTAATAATAAGATGAATTGCTAAATTTAAAAGTCTGTTCAAGTCGGCTAGCCAGGTGGATCAAATCGCTAATAATAATTTTCCAATATTACATTTGAAATATGTCGGAGCTTTCCAGTTTAAAAGCAGAATTAATTGCAAGATTTTGGTATGTTTTAAAATATTTATTATTCTACAATTTGGAAAAATTAAATAAGTATTTTAATTACAGAAGTTTTATAAATATGAAAATTTGCTTTTTAAAAAAGAAGAAGTTTAAATTAAAGTAAAATGTTAAAGTTATTAACATAGTTTAATATTTCCGTTTATAATTTTAATAAAAAATATAGTATTGATTGATATTTAACTTTGCAATGCCAGTAATATATTTGCTAGTTAATTTGTTTACCATTTGGATAATAAAAACAGTCTTCAAATAATTAATCAAAGCTATTTTCTAATTTTATCGTCAGTTTGGAATGATTAAATTAATTGCTATAATTAGTATTCCTAGATTTAAGCGTGGATAAATAAATATTAGCATGGATGTGATAAACTTGGAACAGTTTTAATAGAGAAATGTAGAAATTAATAACTTATGAAAAAACATTTTCATTTAAACTCTGCGTGTCATGTTTTGGAATTGTTTCATGTTTATGGAGCCACGTAAAATCGTTAATCTAATAGTGCTTATAATAACTAATACAAATGGATAAAATTACATGTATGGAATTCAACTATAATTGTAGCTATTACTTCGTATATTTATTGTTCGACACATCGTACATGGATTTCACGGATCATATTTGTAGTTATAAAATGCTATACAATTTAATTTGTGATACACACACCTGCTAGAATTCATGTATTGAACTATAAAATGCTATACATTTAATTTATATCACACACACACCTGTTAGATTTTATGTATTTGATGAATAATGCATTACTTTAATTTTATCGTTATATGAACTTGCATGTGAAGTTCATAAGTTATATTTTATTAAGTTTAAATTAATAGGGGTTGAATAAAATACTTATTCAAGAGAATAGCGCTTGCGAAAAAGCTTGAAAAGTACTAAATGAATTTATGAGATGTATCAATTTTTCATGAGGTATTTTGTGAGTCTTTCCAGATTTCTATTCCTATACTAATATTACTTATATTATATTACATATGTTTTATTTTAAGCAAGATAAGTTAGTACATTAGTTGTCCTGATTAGTGTAACATTTTATTATGCAAGAACCCACATTTGCTAAAATGTTAGTGTTTTCTGAATGGTCAGAATAACTGAGGAGGATGATTTTGCACTTTAATGTGAAGTAAATAGTAATGTTGTTTTATAATGTTAAAAGGCATTAATCTGTGCCGGTGGTTAATCCACAGATTACTTAATTGCCATTTTTTTGTATTTTACACTCATTCCTGCGCTGGTGGTTAATCCGCGGAATTGTGTAATTATACTTATTACTTTATGATGGTGTATAAATCCACAAAGCGTTTAGTGTTATTTAATTCCTATGTGTAGATGAATGCATCCACAGGAATATGGTTTTACTTCATAGATATAAGTTGGGCAAAGTATTTTAGTTATTCTGCTAAATCATCTTCTTCCATTTGTAAGTATAATTTATAAGTTAGATCATTAAATTGTAGCAGGACATTCTATTCAAGTTACCTCATAATAATTAACTGTTGGTTGATTATTATTTACCTGAATGTAAGTTTAAATTTTCACTTTATTTAATGATTGCATTATAGCTAAATCCTACAGATATAATATTATTTATTATATTATTATAAGTTTACGGTATAGATTTATTGAATCTGGAAATGACATTAGATGTTTCATGAGTTGATGTTGAATTTAGTATAATTTCCTCAATACATTCATTATATCAAATTGAAATATAAGGTATGATTAGGTTTTTAAAAACTGTACCTATGATATGTTATTGAAGAAAGTCGATGGAATTATAATTTATTTATTTTATTTGTTTATTTATGTCTTTAATTATAACATTAGAATTAATTACTTATTATTCATAAATTTGTAAATAAACGTTGATTTATAATTAAACTTACTGTGCCATTGCTATTTGTCATTCGTAAAATCAGAAATCATAAACCTTGGATAGAGCATACATTGAAGTACATACTATCGTCAACATGATATAAGAGTTTAGTGATATTTTGAGAAAACATTTGGATGCTTTTCGTCTTTGGTAGTTTATGATGTGTAAGGTACAATAAAATCCCATTTACCTTTTCCATCATTTTAGCTTTGCGTAGTTGATTCTAGTATACAATATAAATTGATTATTAAACCTGTAAACAGATTTACCAGATAATGACATGATTGAATATATTTACTTAACGTTTTTAAATTGTCATTTGTCAGTATAATAAGAGTCTCAGTGATATAGTAAACTATAAAAAAAGAACCCAAGTATTTATGTTTATTTATTGCAAAGCTTTACCTGGACTAGCATTTGTATTAAAAATCATATAGATGGTTTAAAATTTCATAATCTTATGTAGTTCCACAAATTATGCCATCTTGTACATGGTCGGCCATCGGGTCTCATACAATGAAAATCGCAAATTAAGGTTTGAAAGATAATAACATTACATACTTATAATTTGTTTAATGTATTTTATCATACTACTATGATAGGTCTTCGCGGTACACCCTGGCTGTGATCAAATTAAATCATAAAAAGTTTATGTTATATCATTAGTTTGGTCTGTGGTAAGTTGCTCCAGATGTTGGTTGTGGTCTTTGGTGCATAATATAGATGGCATGATATGCTTTTGGTTACAGCTCTTAATAGCTGACAATGTGCAGTGGGAATTGATCGGTGATCGAGGTTACAATTCTTAGCGCACTTATGTTTTGGTGATATTATGTAGTTGGGACAACAATCGAACGGTTACAATATATATATATATTAATAAAATCAGTAATACGCAATCATTGTCAGAGAATTCTATAATAGACTTATTCATATTCATGATATTTTTTAAAAGAAAACTGATGTTTCACAACATGACAAATTTGAAATAATCCAAACCACAAATTGATAGTTTTAGTGTTTAACAGTTTTTGAATATTAGCATCTGATTAAAGTTATTTCTAAGGAATGAATTACAAATTTTCTAAAAATATATTCCTCGGAATGTATTGCTCAATATAATTGTCATTTAAATGTTGAGATTCACGAATATCTGTTATACCAATAATTTGTATTTATAAATGCTGATTTATTATTAACTTTTTTAAAATTCTGACTTCTAATTATTCAGTCATAAGGTGCCATTATTTTACTAAATTCATAATTGACTATTATGAAAAAATTCTAATAGTTTCCACTGAGTGAGTTCAATTATTTGCATTCTCATTGAGACATTGATGATTGTTTTCACCAACACATGCATTGAAAGATTCAAGAATAAGTGTTGTAATTCAGTGATAATAATGGAATAATACAATACAAAAAATAAATCTTTTTTTTAAACTTTCGGAAACTATTACCCGAGCACAGATCCTAATAAAATATATACAAAAGCCCAATTGCGTACTTCAGTTTTTAATGCATCTAGAAATTTCAAAAATAAAAGATACTGATATTATTTTGGAAAAAAACTTAATATTACACAGATTTTTTTTCATTAATAACCTATCCACCTAAATCACTGCAGCATATCTGTATTAAACTTTCTCTTTTTAAAAAAAAAATTGTTTTACCAATCATATATCTTGAGAGGTATTAGTTATGCTTTTCTAAAATGTCTAATAGAAAAAAAAAAGACACTTATTATTTTGACTACCTTCTGTATTATCATCTGTTTGTTTATTACTTAAATAAGCATTTTTAATAAATACAATGTAGCCAGATTTCAGGAAGCAAATGATTTTAAGATTATTTATTCTAGATCCTTTTACATTTCTTAAGAGTAATTTTTGTTTTTGAATAGGACTAGGGCTTTAAAATAAATACACACCTGTACATAAATATTATAACAAACAATAGAAATCCTAATTGCTCATCAAATAATGAAATAATAGTTTTATGAATATACAATTATGTTATTATTGTTAGAGAAAACAGGTTGTTGAAATCATGGAAAACTTATGATGACAGGATTTTATGTCAGCTTATGTCAATGGGACAATATGATAAAAGAAAAAAAAAGATAAATAATAAATAACCACAGTTAAAAACAGAATAGCTATTTGCACTACAACAACTATCAATTTTTAATATTCCAATAGCCTATCATATAAAAAAGCAGGATGTACTCTTAAAAAGGCATTATAATATGAAGTAGCTATTTAGAAATGATTTATGTCTAATGACTAACTAAAGAAAACTTTTGAAGGAAAAACAAAATTATTCTGAAGAATTATTAATTCAATGTGTTCACTTATACTGTGTTGAATTTCCATTATTCAATTTATTAGCTGAAGTTTAACAATTCTTGTTTTGCTTATTAATTTACAGTTGCATTTGGATATTATTGAGACTGTAAATATCAAATTTACATTTAGGGAATTTTATTTATGATCATTTACATTTTGAATGCCTTTTTTGTTTTATTTTTTATTTTTATCTTGAATATTATCTCACTTTTTTTTAATTTTCATTTCATTGTCATTTGAATATATTATTGGCAGGCATAATTCAGCTGTCAAATATATATAGTATGATGCATAATTTTAATAAACATTATATTACACTTTGTTTAGTCCTGTGTGATTTAGAACTGTAATAGAATGGTAGACTCTAAAGCTTTCTGGATCCATAGATTACAACACAATTTGGAACTTCCACTGCTTGAACTTTCTAAGAACTTCTCTACAGCAAACTATTGTGCTTATTTTTATTTGTTTAGTCTTTGTTTTGTATTTTTTATTCTTTAAAAAAAAAACAAATGTACTAATTGCAATCAAAACACATTTTGAAAATTTGAGCAATGGACAAAAGTTTTAGTAAATAATTCATTAGACAATACTGTGACAAAAACATCATAAAAATATAAAATAATTTTTAAATGAAAAAATTTGATTAAATGAAAAGACAAAAAAGTTATAACATTGGTTATGTTAATATCCCTTTGGAACAGATAAGCTATATTTTGAACTGCTATGCAAACTTTGACTTCTCTTCTTTTGATATTCATTATACCAATTCTTTATTTGTTTAGGTTTTTACTACTATTTCATTATTGTAACTATGACATAAACATATGTTTTATTAAAATTGTAATTTAAGTAAAACCTTGGTAAAACTACACTTTATTTATTCTTCAGCAATTAATAAGATTTCAAGTAATTTAAAAACTATTTCCTCATGGCAGCTGGTATTCTCCAATAAGTACCTGCATCAGTAACTTATTTTACTAAAAGAAATTTTGGGTTTCCATTATTCAGAAGTATGTGCCACTGTCAAACATAGGGAAGAGTCTATGACTCTAACCTACTAAATATCTTACCACCAAGGTTTTTCTTTTATTTAAATTGTAACAATGTTTCATTCAATAAATGTGTAGTGAAATGAACATTTTAAGTATATCTGGAAAAGAGAATAAACATGAAAAGAGATGTGAATTTAGATTAATGATAATATGTATTATCTTTACTAAAAAATAGATATTAGATATAAGTTCTTGGAGGTGTAAGTTAAAAAAAGTTTGAAAATTGTTTATTGGAAAGTGAGGTATATGAACTCCCTCAGGATGGAATTTTTTTTATACATTTAATGTAATCCACTAAGCATGCTTTCAATATCTTGTGATATTATAATCAGATTGATGCAGTCCAGCATGTTCATAAGTTAAAAACTCATATAGAATTAAAAACAGATATATTAATCTTCAAAAGCATTTAAAGTGTTGATTTGGGATAGAAATGATACAATAATCTCTAACTTTATTAATGATTAGTAGTAATGATGAATTACGTATTTAAAATAGGTTGTCTTTAACATTTGAATGCAGAAACTTATATTAAATTATACATTTTATTAGTACTTTAAACAGCTAAAATCTTAACTCGGTTCACCGTGTCAATATTTTTTTTTACTCCTAAATTTATTACCCTTCTTATATTGAAAATAATAACAGAAACAAAAAGAATATATATATAAGAAATAAAAAGCATCATTTACTATGACTACTATCTGTTGTTTAAATATTACATATATTAACTAATATGCAAATAATATTTTATTCAAAATGACTGTAATTATTTGGATCTTTAAGTTTCTCATTGGTATAATTCTCAATAATTATCTCTTTTTTATTTATTTATTTCTAAGTTTTTCAGTTATAATATTTCCAAAACAAAATCACTTCAATCTAGGGATTTTGTTAAAAACCAATGCTGAAGCCCAATATAATAGACAATATCATTGTGCAAAAACAACAATCTAATAGCCCATCCTATTTAATAGTTCTGACAATTGAAATTTCATTCCAGAGAATATGTGAGCCAGAAATTTCCTTCTTATTTAGTTTGTTGTCTGAGAATCTGATTAATTTACTCTCTTATTATTTAAATATTATTTATTGACACATTCATTCCTCGAGTAGTAGATATATATCCACTATAATGGTTTTAGAAGTTTTTGTTTCTTTTCAATGATTAATAATGATGCTGTTAAGTCTCTGGTTGAGGAAATCTTATTAGTAAAAATAGTCATTTTCCTTAATTCATACAGATATTACATTTCAGTTTAATCTCAGTTCATCAGAATCAACTGGTTGATATTAGTGATATTTACTTTTATATTATTATAAGATGATATAAATAAAATGCTTTAAAAAATATAAGCTCTGAGTGATGAGTGACAAACTCAAGATTTAAACATTATAGCAACTATCTCTGTACAATATTAGTACAAGCTGTAGTAATGAATAAATGCTAGTTAGTGCATAAACTAAAAACTAATATGGAAATATTGGATAAATAGGCACTAGGCAGGGATTTTGATGTACTAAAGTTTTTTACATCCATTGATTACTACAGCATATATTGGGTAGCAATATTGTATGGAGAAAGTTTCTAGTATGTTAACAAATTGTGTAAGCATAAAAAATAGTGGTCATGTGTGTTAAACATTGCTGAAATAAAATGTATTTGTTGAAGATGAGTTTGTTGATAGTGGGTTTTGATTACATTTAAAAATGAAAAATAATCTATAAATAATAATATAAAAAACACATAAAATCAGCAAAAATGAAACTATTATGAGACTTTTGATAATATTTTAAGTGTTGTACATTATTTCTTGTTTTATTTATGTTTTGGATTTTTTGTTGTTGAAGCTTATTTTAGTACCGTTTATATTCTATAAATATTCTACTTCCTTTAAATTCACTATTAAATATACTATTACGTTGGAAATGTAAACATTATTTCTTATAAGGAACTAAAGTAACTTGATTTTTCAATTTAAAATTAATATTAATGCATCTAAGAAGAGACCATTAAAACAAGAAAACAAGATGATTATATAATAAATATTATGATAATGTAGTACAAATAATATTTAAGAAAAATAATTTATTTACCTTCAATGAAGCCAGATAAATCTCGACCATCTTTATAAACCCAGCCATAAATATCCTCAAACTGCTTGACAGAATCTGGAGGAAAACTTTTTTTAATTTTCTGACTAAGTTCATATAGTTTCCCTTTTTCATCACTCTTAGCATGAATAAAAATATCGCCCCCTATAAAAACAACAGAATTATATATGTTTTAATATAATAAATAATACATCATTATTTTCAACTTTATACATAATCTTCAGTTTTGACCAATAAACCAAACACTGATAGTACACATTTCAGCTCTCCAATTTATTAGATTGCTCAGCCAACCCAAAATACGATACATAATATTTGATTATATTATGTCTGTAACTTACATTTCTTATGGAAATAAATCATTTTTTACAGCGCAATGTTTGTAAACTGTAATATTTAACACAGCATTATGCTGTTGCACATGCGCTTTGAAGATTTTAACTATAAAGGAAGTGTTAGTATTCATTCCTTTATAGTTAAAATCTTCAAAGAGCATGTGCAACAGCGTAATGCTGTGTTAAATATTTCTTATGGAAGTAATATAATTTTCTACTTCTTCTTTTCCTATGTATTGATCTTTATTATAATATATACCATTAACACCTTTTTAGACACTTTATCAATACTTTTATTTGTATTAACCTAACAGTTTTGACTGTCCTGCAGTTATCATCAGAGCTACAATATTCAAATATATAATTATACAATTATTACAATTATCCACAAATTTACTACATTCCAATAAACATCTACATCTTTATTTAATACATACTGTGAGCTGCAAGTCTCTTCACTCAGTTTTTAAGACAGCTATTCTAAGCACAAAAAGTGATTGGATATTAGATAGTATATACAATCAAAGAACATATATATTGATTATAAAATTAAAATATACATTTTCTCATATAGAGTCACTAGTGTATAAACTATACAAAAAAGTTAGTTTGGATTTAAAGTACTATAATGAATATGAATTTTGGGCTAATTTTTCAGAGTAAATAAAGATGGAAACATAGTTGCTAGATGAAAGGTGTTTTAGAACAAATTCTATTACTGTTAAAGCATACAAGCAAAAATTAATCTGAGGTATGAATAGAGTAATAGTAGATGCTAATATAATAGCACTAATACACTACTATTTAATTTCAAGTGTTACTTACCCTGCATGGTTTACTACAATGTGTGAGTATTAGATTAGAGTCCAAAGTTCTCAGATTGATTCCAGTTCTGATATTTTTACAGAAGCATTTTATAAGCTTCTGTACAATAAAGCTATTTAAATATTTTTTTATATATTAAATCAACTACACAATAAATTACTGTATAGAAGAGTAAAATTACTTTTAATAAATAAATATTTTTTAATAAATATATTTTTTCAGTATTAAAAAGGTACTAGTTTTAATTACCATTTTAGTAGATGCTAGTGTTTATTGAGGTTTGGGACCAAATATTAATATTTGCTTAACTCTAAATGTTGTTTTTGAAATTTTTATTGTTTTTTTTTTTGTTTATTTTTTTCAATGTTTAAAAAAACTTGTTTTAATTAAATAAACATTTTTATGAACTAAAATTAAATAATATATATGCAGGTGTGCATGTTTGATATAGCCCAACTACTTATTCCATTGAACTAATAAACTTATTCTGTCACCACATTAGTAATCATATAAAAATTATTTGTTTCTGGCACTTAATACAAATTCCTTTCATTTTTAAAAATACAAGTACTTATTTTTATAAATAATATCCAGACTTTTTAATTAATTTATTTATTTTATCTTTCCATCTTTTTTGATCACATTAAATTAAGTTTTATATTAAAAGTATTGTTAATGACATTGACTAAATTATTACTTAAATAATTAACATGGTTTTAGTAGGCCAAGCCAATTAATTTTGATGCTTAAAGCAAATCTTTAAAAATGAGTTTTTAAAACTTATTAAAAAGCCTTATTTAAATTAGTCTACTGAATAAAGCCATATATGTAATAGTAAAAACATGTATTAAATAAAAATGATTTTTAAACATATATGCAAATTTTCAATAAGTTTCATTTTAATGCCTACTTAATTTAGCACCCATTGCTTGTTGCCTCATATTTTTATTGAATGTTTTTATTTAAGTTAGGTCTACTTTTCTTTGTTTGTTTCATAGATATAGTTTAAATAAGATCTATAAGAAGGCAGTAAAAAGATGATTTTTGCTTTCAAATGAATACTTTAAATCAAGCTTAATACAATAGAAATAATGCACAATTTTTTTATTTAGATTGAAAGCTTGATTTATGATTTATTATAAACACATATAATTATGTACACATACTAAATATGATATATACATAACAGTAATATATTGCAGGGAAATCAAATTATATATATAAACTATATATGTAATTTATAAGTGTCAAATAAATTTAAAGTAAAATCATACTTCCGGCAATCTTTTGAATGAATAAAACTTCTAAAACTTTAAATGATTTTACTTTAAATCTATTTGACACTTATAAATTACACACACACATATATATATATTGAAACAGTAAGATATGCCTTACCAATCTTAGTTTCA
Organism: Epiperipatus broadwayi; assembly: GCA_028023455.1. Classification (NCBI taxonomy): domain Eukaryota; kingdom Metazoa; phylum Onychophora; class Udeonychophora; order Euonychophora; family Peripatidae; genus Epiperipatus; species Epiperipatus broadwayi. Next base: position 44,889 of record JAQFVV010007740.1, read on the forward strand.
CCTTGCCTTCCTGTTTCCTACCCTTATGCCTTATTTAAAACCCTAATTTCATCGTATTGTGTGTGTACTGGGTATATTTACCAAAATCCCACCTAAATTATATGTCTAATGGGGTGCCCGAGGTTTTATAATAATTAAAAGTTGTTTTTAAATGGTTTTATTTTCAAACCATCGAGTATATATTCAATATATATGCTTGTACAGTAAAGTAGGTCACATATTCTCATCTACACACATACTACAAAAATATTTAAAATTTATGAAAATATTTTATTTAAAAGTTGTTGTTGTTGAATCTGTTTACTTTGTGATGTTATTTCGCTATAATTATTTGCATTTAATCAAATAATATCACTGATAAATATTTCTGGAAATTAAATTCAAAAAGAGAGTTTTATAAATGTAAAGTGTTATTTAGTTTTCAAAAACATGCCATTTTCTTTAAATCAGTGAGGGAGGGAAAGAACAATAGTGGCTAATTTTAACCATATTGGTGCCAGTTTTACTAGTAGATTTGATAAGATTAAAACAGTGTTTACGAACAGATTTTAAAATGCAGTCCGTGTTTTCAAATGTATTAATAACTTAATTAACGGATTTTATCACCGCAGGGTTAGATTGTAATCAGGGAGTGTACAAATAGGGCTGATTGATTGTATTAGATTATTATTAGAGAGTTATTAATTAATCTGCCTGATATTGTGACAGCAGAAGTTATATTTTCTAAAACTGATTTTCTATTAGCTTTTATTTGTGTTATCGGACTGACTGGCTTGTTTGTTAGTTTGGAAGTAGTTTTAAAATCGTTTAACCTCAGAATGTCAGGGTAACACAGCAGTAGGCTGTTTTTCCCTTGGGATCTTGTGCCTTGGCCATCTGTCATTCAAAATCTGATGTCCTGTCACCATATCATCCAGCCCAACTGATCCAGCCCAAAGAAATGCTGCTCCTGAAATCTACTAACTGCTGCTGTGGAAAAATGAACCAAGAAGAATCCTCATAATTACTTAAGAACTTTGTTACAAATTTGGAAATGCCCATGGATGAATTTGAAAGAACAAGGTAATTAAAATCAACCCAAGATCTCGGAAACCTCTAAGCTATATAGCTAATAATTTTTTATATTCTTTAAATGTATTATTCAAGTGTTTTCTTATTAATGCATGCTGAACTTGTGCTTGGGTTGATTTTCTATTATATTTATAAATGTCTTATTTAAATGTATTATAATGAAATATTTAATTAATTTCTTTAGACAAGCGCGAGTTGCATAGTTACCATCTTAGTTTGTAAACTGCAAACACACATTTCCCCCTCCCATCTCTTAAATATGTTTTAAAGTATTTTGCGTATAATAATTTTGTTAATAAGTATAACTTTGTTAGAATAAATATTTATTTATCTTAAATTTGTTGAGAGTCTGCTGGACATTAAAATATGAAAGTTGAGAGTGAGCTATTTCTGTTCCTAAATAAATTGCCCTTTATTTTACTAAGTCTTTTAAATTTAAACTGTGTTGCTACTAAATATGCATGGGTGCTGGAATCTTATCATTGGCTAAGGTCATCATCATTTAAATCCGTTCCCCCTTATTTTACTCCACGATTCCCAGTACAGTGCTACAATGGCACCTGGGAATTATTTCACGTACATCCCCACAGTTTCAAAGCTCCTGGGTGTGGTCCAGGCTTGAGCTGTGAGTGGGCTAGAGATGTCCCAAATAAAAGGTGAAATGCCTATCTAATGCCACAACCTTTTCTTCATATTTTATAAAGTTGCATACTCATAAACTGCACCCCACCTTGGCATATATTCACTGGCAACACCATACATTTCCCTTATTACTTATTTAAAAGAATTCTATTTAAATGAATTTTAAGTCCGTTCAGTATAGCTTGATCTTATAATCTAGTTAATCCCCTCACGAGCAACTCTCGATCTCCATTTAAGTTTATAATTATAAATATTTTAGAATATTCAAACTCTGTTAAACTTTATGTGACTCATATATGCCTTCCATGTCACTATATTTTAGACATGTTATCTTAATGAACACAAGTATGAGGTATCAGCCATCTTGTCATTTATGTATATAGCTATCCAATTTGTATATAACTAAACTATTTTCCATTGTCTAATTATTAAAATATTATTTGTAAATTTATTTCTTTTCTCTTTTATTCAGGGTGCAATTTAAGTAACATACCATAGTGGGTTTATCTCGGGCACATCTATAAGTAATTGTTAAATGAACCTAGGGTTATTTTAGATTTAGAGTCTTCTGTTTTCTCCCTGATCACCATCATTGACATGAAACTATACTATTAGTAGCATCAAATGTGTTATCACATAGAGGGCATTGTGGAGTTTGGACTTTGTATTCGAACTTGGGATTTCTGAGAGGTAACACTCCTAGTGTTGGGTTCTATGTCCTGGGTTTAAATTCTGCAGTGTGTTAGTGAGATAGATATGTTTTGACTGTTACATAGTAAATTTTTTTCTGGGTCCATGGCGCTTTACAATGTGAGGCTTCGATTTAAACACCCACAAACTCCTGATAGTATTTAGTTTGTTTAAATACCCATTTCCTGTAGTTCAATATTTTCAATATCATAATTTATATTTTAAGATATTATTATATGTATTTTGTTTGGCTCGGGCATTAGACAATCACTTGGAGAATTTTCAGTTTAATATAGTACAACATGAGCAATATATATGTAAACTTTTGTCAGCTCTGGTCATGTTATAAAAAAAATATATGTGCACTATTTACTGTACTAAACATAATTTCAAAAAAAATAGTGCAATATATATAGCTTTGTATTAAATAAGAATTGTAAAAAAATAAAATGTATGATTATCTAATTGAATGTCCGGAGTCAAACGAAATAAGTCAGTTAAATATCCCTGGGGGAGGTTAATGATATAGATGTGGCCACAGATGGTATTGCACCTTGAAATAATGATGATGAACTGATTGGTTCATGCATGTAAAGCTGTAAAATTTTCGGATTTGGTCAATTTATGTATAGCTACTTACGTAAACAAGTTTCTGTAATAATAATAATAATTTTTTGTAAATCTATCTATCTGATATCATTGAACAAGGGGAAATGACAGTGAGATAACCATTGAAATACCTGAGTCTAGCAAATAATTAAATAGTACATCGCCAAACAGTTGAGCAAGCAGCAGAAGAAATCTGAATAATAAAATAATAATATTTTGTTTCATATTTCCAAAATAACAAAGAAGCAGCATAATGAAATCAGTACAGGACAAAACAAGGATGCACAGAAAGGCCAGAGACCGAGTGGAAGACAGCCAGTCACCATTGTTTGATAAAGAAGATTAATTAAAAGGACTTTAAAATTATAAATATCAAACAAATAATAATAACCAGAAAATTAGTGATCCAGAATTGCCATTTATAGCCAAGAATTATAATAATGTTTCAAAATAATAAATCAAAAATGAAAGAAGCCAAAAAAAAAGAGTGAGTTTACAGAACTAACCATGCTCATCATTAATAAAATCAAACAAGTCAAATAGAAAGACATAGACAATTCCGAATTTTCAGAGCCTCCAACAGAGGTAGCAGAAATAAGCCAGCAAATGACAAATACAGACTCTCAGTTAAAACATATAAAAGCACTCTTCAGACAACAAACTGAAGAAGCCAGAATCAGGGATGAAGAAGACCGAAAAGAAAAGTGTGAAATGAGAGAACTGATCCTATTCCTACTTAATGAAGTCAAGGAACTCCATGAGAAACAGGGAGTGCTCCAGCAAATTATTGATGAGAAATATGAAATAGAAGAGAATAATAATGAAACAAAAGAAGAGGAAAAGAGTAATCAAAACAAAACCACCCCGAACATCCTACAACCAGTCAATGAAGACAAAAATAACAAAAGCCATGAGGTCACCAATATCAGTAGAGCCATGATGCCTGACCCAAGCATTCAAACCCAGTTGGCCAAGGTCATCCACACCAAGATATTCCGAGGGGAGATTGTGGAAAACTCTCATTTGCACATAGAGAGTTTGAAAGACTTCTTCACATTCTCTGAGATGGAGCCAAAAGACACAGAGGAGATGGCAGAATTCCTGACTATGTCAGACTTCATTCCTTGGGCCAACGAACCGGCAGACAAAGAAAAAAGATTGCACCACCCAAGAGGACATTCTCCGAGTACGAGAGATCGGCGATACCCCCCTGACCCAGGAGAATAACAAAATATATATAAGTAAAAAAAAAGACACCACAAAAATGGACTTGAACTTGGACACTCTTGCATAATTTTTGATCTACAATAACTTGAATTTGGACATCTACATACGCCTGAATTTGGACACTTTCGTATAGACTTTAAAAATTCTTTTATATATATTTTAATTTGAATTTGAACAATCAAAAAATGCTTCATATATATATATATATATATATATATATATATATTGTGACCATCTGAATGGGCACAAGGGTTTAAGATACCTTGTATCTTAATTAAATAGCTATATTGTATTATAAAAAAAATGAAATAGCCTTGGAATTTAAAAATTTTTGAACAAGATTATTTAAGGTTTAAATATGGGTTGTTATGCAGTTTATTGACTACTTGATAGGTATTTATTAGTATTATTGTGGTTAATATGGTATATAATGTAAGGAAGGGGGTGGTTTGTTAATGAAATTGATATATTTTGTTGGAAAAATGCAAAGTGATCCTATGTTAGTGTAATATTTAGTTGAATGGTTTTAAAATCCTTTATTTATTAATTCTTATCGTTGTCAACAGAATAGCAGCTTTAATTATATTTAGTTAAGACAGTTCAATGTTTAGATTGTAGTGCATGCATGTGTATACCTGTATGATTCTGCCTTAGGTTTCATCTCATTTTCATTCTTTAAATAATAGCAAACAATAGTACATTCACAATAAAAAACATTTAAACTACAGTAGTATCTTAAATAATTAACAAATATATATTTTTTTCCAATGATTAATAGATAGTTGAACCAATAAATTATTTTACTAATTAAATAAATTATTAATCATTTTTATCAAATAGTTAATTAATATTCGTTTTTCTTTCAAGTTTGTAAAAGCTATTTATTTCATTATTTGTATTTTTTTTTTTTTGTCATTTAATTCTGAAAATCAAAATCATTTTTTTTTGTGTTGTAAAGATTTTTTTTTTTGAATATGTAATTAGCAGAGTTAGTAAAATGTGTGGGAGTAAGCTAGTAACAAAAAAAAAGGAAAATGAACTGTTGCTAAAGAGAGAGCTTGTAAAAAAAGATCTCCAGAGTGTAAAATTGGCTTTGCAAGGAATTGGAGCCAAAAACAGTGGCCTATATATATATTTTTTTGTAAAACTAAAAAGCCAGTTGCTGAAATCAAATTTTAAGAAATATATTATGGAAGGAGTTGATTTCACTATGCAGACCTAAATTTTAATGAGGTACTTAATTCACTTATTCTCTCTTCAATTTAAACATTTTAAACTAATCTCTTCATAATTATTGTTCATTTAAATTGTATGTCAATCACGTCCAGTCTACATTATTTCCTTTAATTGTTATTTTAAACAAGAATGATTTACATAACTATTATTATTTTATCATTAGGCAACATATTTTTTTTTGTTATATGGAAAACGTATGCAGACTGTTATATAGAATACATTTTGTTCTCACTATTTTTCATGCGTGAAGATTATACATAGACTTAAGGATATGTCTATCTTGATGGAGCATACCACATTTAAATTCTTCGTACTTAGATAACAGTATTCAGGTGTGCTGATTTAGTATGCGCTCATGGCCGCCATTTTGAATTACAAGAACCACCCAAACCATGCTGAAACATCCAACCGATAAATGACATCGCTCAAAATGGCCATTTTCGTAGGTAAAAAAAAAACAAAAATAGGAATTTTCATATTAGTCAATCACGTGACTAAAATGGTAAAACATAAAAATCTTAATTTTCATTAAAAAAATCACGTGATTAAAATATTAAAACACAAAAATCACAATTTTCATAAAAAAATCACGTGATTAAAATATTAAAACACAAAAATAGCAATTTTAATTTTAAAAAAATCACGTGATTAAAATATTAAAACACAAAATCGTATATGCCAAAAGATTATAACTTATAAAATCTGAATGATAATGATGAAAAGATTTTAAGCAATAATTATATTTTCATTCACTTATAGAAATGGAATCACGAGACCAAAAAGGTGGTAAAGATCTTGAATACACGTTATCTACATCAATCTTTTTAAAAAAATCATATTTCAGTTTATTAAACCATTTACTTCTAATCAAAATCTGAATGCTAAAAATGTTAAAAAATATTGATGTAAGAAAGATCAGTGGTTGCTAGTTTCAATTTTAGTTTGCGAGCTTATCAAACATATAACTTATAAAATCTAAATGCTAAAAATGGTAAAAAATAATGATGTAAGAAAGATCGGTGGTTGCTAGTTTGAATTTTAGTTGGTGAGTTTATCAAACATATATGAACTAAAGCATATGAATTTTTAAACAGAAAAAGTGAAGGAAAAATTGATAAAAAATAAAAAAGTAAAACGCCTGAGGCTCTATAATTAAAAAAGGTGTTGGGAAGGGACTACACTTAAAAAAATGGTGGGAAAACATCACATTAAATAGCATAAGGTGCTACTATCAAAAAAAAAGGGTGGGAAAAGAAAAAGAAGTGAAAATTAAAAAATACTTTAAAATAAACCAAAAACACTAATTTATTTATATAGTCATAATCAAACATTGCAAAAAAAGTGCAGGGGGGGGGGAGAAAAAGAGGTGAAAATTAAAAAATACTTTAAAATAAACCAAAAACACTAATTTATATATATAGTCATAATCAAACATTGCAAAAAAAGTGCGGGCGGGGGGGGAAAAAGAGGTGAAAATTAAAAAATACTTTAAAGTAAACCAAAAACACAATCAAAAAAAAAATAAATAACGCTATAAATCCAAGCATTATAATAGTAAATCTCAAAAAATTAAAAAATCAAAAACACTATAAATCCAAGCATTGTAATAGCAAATCTCAAAAAATTAAAAACGCTATAGATCTAAGCATTGTAATAGCAAATCTAAAAAATCAAAAATGCTATAAATCCAAGCATTGATAGCAAATCTCAAAAAATTAAAAACGCTATAAATCTAAGCATTGTCATAGTAAATCTCAAAAAATTAAAAAATCAAAAACACTATAAATCCAAGCATTGTAATAGCAAATCTCAAAAAATTAAAAATGCTATAAATCTAAGCATTGTAATAGCAAATCTCAAAAAATCAAAAACACTATAAATCCAAGCATTGTAATAGTAAATCTCAAAAAATTAACGTATCTTACGGCATTTAAAAATAAATCATAAATGCTATTTGCAAAAAGAAAGCTTATTCCTGTCTTCAACAGTATATACTAAATCAGTATTTTAAAAAACAATATTTAAAAACTATAATGCTATAAATCAGACATTGTAACGTAACATTAAACAGCCTATAATGCTACAATGGAAAAAAAGTGCGGTAAAAGAAAAAAAAGCAAAAGAAGAAGCTAATATTGAAAATTAAAAAAAATTACACAATCCTTTAAAATAAATCAAAAACGGTAATTTATAGAGTGATAATCAAACATTGTAATTGTAAATCTCAAAAAAATTAACTTACGTTAAGGCATTTTTTTTAAAAAAATCGTAAATGATATTTACAAAAACCCTTTAAAATATAGCGATCACTAGAAAAATAATAAATGCTATTTTAAAAAGCTCAGTCCGGTCTAGTAACACTATATACTAAATCAGTATTATAATTTTAAAAAATTATATTGGTAAATGTGAAATGGCGGGAACACCCATCACTTTCAACACTATCAACAAATAAAAAATCTAATTAACTTATTTTTAAAAATATAATATTTTACATTTGGCTTTGGGATTATCCCTCTAACTAAGAGTTATAATAATGAATCACAAATCTGAATAATAGACAGTTAGCATTTATTTAAATAATTTTTTACCAATATTTTAAGAATTTTAAAAAAATTACCAACATTCTCAATCGGATGGATGGATGGTCGTCGCTCAGGCTAAATTTGGTTCTTCCTAGATCTCTTCTTCATTACTGCAACAGCACAAGCCATCAACAAATTATACTTTTAAGATTTAGGTTTATTACTGTAAAGAAGATGACAGTAAAATTAATTTATTCAGGAAATATCGCAGCTTGATATGGTCTCTTTCAAATTTATTTTTAAAACTGTGTATTTGGGTCTCACACAAATAAGAGCTGGTATGTATGACGTAAGATAATTTCCAAGAATTAGAGTTTGGGATGGGCCTTTCTCTTACTAAGATAAAAGTGTTAAGTTAAACTTTCAAATTTAAAAAAAAGCAACTGTAAACCAGCTTAATAGACTTTTATGCCTCAAGCCTAACTAGTCATCAAATGCAAAAGAGGGGTAAAAATTTATAATAAATTAATGATTTAAAAATATAATCGCACTGTAACATATTATACGTCACAACTTGTACTCATATATATATATATATATGTGTATGCCGATACATGTATTACTTTTAAGATTTTAGTTTTAACACTTTAAAGACACAAGTAAAATTATTTGGTAATTTATTATAAAAAATATAAAAATAAATTAATGATTTAAAAATATAATCGCACTATAACATATTACAAGTCACAACTTGTACTCATATATATTTATTCCGAAAATATTGCAAAAACAAAAGAGACCTTTTCATTCATTAATATTAAAAAAGAAAAAGAAATATAAAGGGTGTGTGTTCATGTGATCATATGATTTGAAAATGGGTATATGAATGACTAATAAATATATTCTTTATATTCACTTATTGTTGCTAATTCTGTCTATCATTCCGTTTCACCTTTTAAGTATCATAGTAGGCCTGTTTATCAAATTCAAACCCATCCCAGGCCACGTGTATAATCCTATAATAATGAACATTGATGTATAATAACGTATGTTTACGTGTATGTGCACACATCTAATATATAAATAAATATATTTATATATTAGATTTGTGCACATACACATATGTTATTATACATCAAAATGCATTATTATAAGATTACATACGTAATGATGTTAGGCTTGAAGCATAAAAGTCCATTAGCTGGTTTACAGTTGTTGTTTTTTTAAATTTGAAAGTTTAACTTAACACTTTTATCTTAGTAAGACAAAGGCCCATCCCAAACTCTAATTCTTGGAAATTATCTTACGTCACACATAGCTGCTGTTATTTGTGTGAGACTTAAATACACAGTTTTAAAAATAAATTTGAAAGAGACCATATCAAGCTGCGATATTTCCTGAATAAATTAATTTTACTGTCATCTTCTTTACAGTAATAAACCTAAATCTTAAAAGTATAATTTGTTGATGGCTTGTGCTGTTGCAGTAATGAAGAAGAGATCTAGGAAGAACCAAATTTAGCCTGAGCGACGACCATCCATCCGATTGAGAATGTTGGTATTTTTTTTAAAATTCTTAAAATATTGGTAAAAAATTACTTAAATAAATGCTAACTGTCTATTATTCAGATTTGTGATTCATTATTATAACTCTTAGTTAGAGGGATAATCCCAAAGCCAAATGTAAAATATTATATTTTTAAAAATAAGTTAATTAGATTTTTTATTTGTTGATAGTGTTGAAAGTGATGGGTGTTCCCGCCATTTCACATTTACCAATATAATTTTTTAAAATTATAATACTGATTTAGTATATAGCGTTGCTAGACCGGACTGAGCTTTTTAAAATAGCATTTATTATTTTTCTAGTGATCGCTATATTTTAAAGGGTTTTTGTAAATATCATTTACGATTTTTTTTTAAAAAAATGCCTTAACATAAGTTAATTTTTTTGAGATTTACAATTACAATGTTTGATTATCACTCTATAAATTACCGTTTTTGATTTATTTTAAAGGATTGTGTAATTTTTTTAATTTTCAATATTAGCTTCTTTTGCTTTTTTTTTTTTTTCCCGCACTTTTTTCCATTGTAGCATTATAGGCTGTTTAATGTTACGTTACAATGTCTGATTTATAGCATTATAGTTTTTAAATATTGTTTTTTAAAATACTGATTTAGTATATATTGTTGAAGACAGGAATAAGCTTTCTTTTTGCAAATAGCATTTATGATTTATTTTTAAATGCCGTAAGATACGTTAATTTTTTGAGATTTACTATTACAATGCTTGGATTTATAGTGTTTTTGATTTTTTGAGATTTACTATTACAATGCTTAGATTTATAGCGTTTTTAATTTTTTGAGATTTGCTATTACAATGCTTGGATTTATAGTGTTTTTGATTTTTTAATTTTTTGAGATTTACTATTACAATGCTTAGATTTATAGCGTTTTTAATTTTTTGAGATTTGCTATTACAATGCTTGGATTTATAGCATTTTTGATTTTTTGAGATTTGCTATTACAATGCTTAGATTTATAGCATTTTTAATTTTTTGAGATTTGCTATTACAATGCTTAGGTTTATAGTGTTTTTAATTTTTTGAGATTTGCTATTACAATGCTTAGATTTATAGCGTTTTTAATTTTTGAGATTTGCTATTACAATGCTTAGATTTATAGCATTTTTAATTTTTTGAGATTTGCTATCAATGCTTGGAATGCTTAGATTTATAGCGTTTTTAATTTTTTGAGATTTGCTATTACAATGCTTAGATTTATAGCGTTTTTAATTTTTGAGATTTGCTATTACAATGCTTAGATTTATAGCATTTTTAATTTTTTGAGATTTGCTATTACAATGCTTAGATTTATAGCGTTTTTAATTTTTTGAGATTTGCTATCAATGCTTGGATTTATAGCATTTTTGATTTTTTAAAAAAGATTGATGTAGATAACGTGTATTCAAGATCTTTACCGCATTTTGGTCTCGTGATTCCATTTCTATAAGTGAATGAAAATATAATTATTGCTTAAAATCTTTTCATCATTATTTTTTACCATTTTTAGCAATCAGATTTTATAAGTTATAATCTTTTGGCATATACGATTTTGTGTTTTAATATTTTAATCACGTGATTTTTTTAAAATTAAAATTGCTATTTTTGTGTTTTAATATTTTAATCACGTGATTTTTTATGAAAATTGTGATTTTTGTGTTTTAATATTTTAATCACGTGATTTTTTTAATGAAAATTAAGATTTTTATGTTTTACCATTTTAGTCACGTGATTGACTAATATGAAAATTCCGATTTTTGTTTTTTTTTCCTACGAAAATGGCCATTTTGAGCGATGTCATTTATCGGTTGGATGTTTCAGCATAGTTTGGGTGGTTCTTGTAATTCAAAATGGCGGCCGTGAGCGCATACTAAATCGACACCCAGTATTCATTTATTGGATATATCTGGAGCTAATATGTATTTATGAATTAAGAAATAAAATATAACTACTTCTGTTTGAATTGAATTTGATGGACAAAATTGCTGGTAAATTTAGTTCTCTTCAATAAAAATGGAATATCAAATAAAGCATTATTAATCACGGAGCAGTTAATTTCTCCCTTATTATACTGACAAATATACGATATTCCTCGTGCCGTTCTGGGTTAAATACACAATTGTCCTTATTATTTTGAATAGCGTTATCCACTTTAAATAGTCTTTAGTAACTCTGTGATTAATAATGCTTTATTTGATATTCCATTTTTATTGAAGAGAACTAAATTTACCAGCAATTTTGTCCATCAAATTCAATTCAAACAGAAGTAGTTATATTTTATTTCTTAATTCATAAATACATATTAGCTCCAGATATATCCAATAAATGAATACTGGGTGTCGATTTAGTATGCGCTCACGGCCGCCATTTTGAATTACAAGAACCACCCAAACTATGCTGAAACATCCAACCGATAAATGACATCGCTCAAAATGGCCATTTTCGTAGGAAAAAAAAACAAAAATCGGAATTTTCATATTAGTCAATCACGTGACTAAAATGGTAAAACATAAAAATCTTAATTTTCATTAAAAAAATCACGTGATTAAAATATTAAAACACAAAAATCACAATTTTCATAAAAAAATCACGTGATTAAAATATTAAAACACAAAAATAGCAATTTTAATTTTAAAAAAATCACGTGATTAAAATATTAAAACACAAAATCGTATATGCCAAAAGATTATAACTTATAAAATCTGAATGCTAAAAATGGTAAAAAATAATGATGAAAAGATTTTAAGCAATAATTATATTTTCATTCACTTATAGAAATGGAATCACGAGACCAAAATGCGGTAAAGATCTTGAATACACGTTATCTACATCAATCTTTTTTAAAAAATCAAAAATGCTATAAATCCAAGCATTGATAGCAAATCTCAAAAAATTAAAAATGCTATAAATCTAAGCATTGTAATAGCAAATCTCAAAAAATTAAAAATGCTATAAATCTAAGCATTGTAATAGCAAATCTCAAAAATTAAAAACGCTATAAATCTAAGCATTGTAATAGCAAATCTCAAAAAATTAAAAACGCTATAAATCTAAGCATTCCAAGCATTGATAGCAAATCTCAAAAAATTAAAAATGCTATAAATCTAAGCATTGTAATAGCAAATCTCAAAAATTAAAAACGCTATAAATCTAAGCATTGTAATAGCAAATCTCAAAAAATTAAAAACGCTATAAACCTAAGCATTGTAATAGCAAATCTCAAAAAATTAAAAATGCTATAAATCTAAGCATTGTAATAGCAAATCTCAAAAATTAAAAACGCTATAAATCTAAGCATTGTAATAGCAAATCTCAAAAAATTAAAAACGCTATAAACCTAAGCATTGTAATAGTAAATCTCAAAAAATTAAAAAATCAAAAACACTATAAATCCAAGCATTGTAATAGCAAATCTCAAAAAATTAAAAACGCTATAAATCTAAGCATTGTAATAGTAAATCTCAAAAAATCAAAACACTATAAATCCAAGCATTGTAATAGTAAATCTCAAAAAATTAACGTATCTTACGGCATTTAAAAATAAATCATAAATGCTATTTGCAAAAAGAAAGCTTATTCCTGTCTTCAACAATATATACTAAATCAGTATTTTAAAAACAATATTTAAAAACTATAATGCTATAAATCAGACATTGTAACGTAACATTAAACAGCCTATAATGCTACAATGGAAAAAAGTGCGGGAAAAGAAAAAAAAGCAAAAGAAGCTAATATTGAAAATTAAAAAAAATTACACAATCCTTTAAAATAAATCAAAAACGGTAATTTATAGAGTGATAATCAAACATTGTAATTGTAAATCTCAAAAAAATTAACTTATGTTAAGGCATTTTTTAAAAAAAAATCGTAAATGATATTTACAAAAACCCTTTAAAATATAGCGATCACTAGAAAAATAATAAATGCTATTTTAAAAAGCTCAGTCCGGTCTAGCAACGCTATATACTAAATCAGTATTATAATTTTAAAAAATTATATTGGTAAATGTGAAATGGAGGAACACCCATCACTTTCAACACTATCAACAAATAAAAAATCTAATTAACTTATTTTTAAAAATATAATATTTTACATTTGGCTTTGGGATTATCCCTCTAACTAAGAGTTATAATAATGAATCACAAATCTGAATAATAGACAGTTAGCATTTATTTAAGTAATTTTTTACCAATATTTTAAGAATTTTAAAAAAATTACCAACATTCTCAATCGGATGGATGGTCGTCGCTCAGGCTAAATTTGGTTCTTCCTAGATCTCTTCTTCATTACTGCAACAGCACAAGCCATCAACAAATTATACTTTTAAGATTTAGGTTTATTACTGTAAAGAAGATGACAGTAAAATTAATTTATTCAGGAAATATCGCAGCTTGATATGGTCTCTTTCAAATTTATTTTTAAAACTGTGTATTTAAGTCTCACACAAATAACAGCAGCTATGTGTGACGTAAGATAATTTCCAAGAATTAGAGTTTGGGATGGGCCTTTGTCTTACTAAGATAAAAGTGTTAAGTTAAACTTTCAAATTTAAAAAAAAACAACTGTAAACCAGCTAATGGACTTTTATGCTTCAAGCCTAACATCATTACGTATGTAATCTTATAATAATGTATTTTGATGTATAATAACGTATGTGTATGTGCACACATCTAATATATAAATATATTTATTTATATATTAGATGTGCGCACATACACGTAAACATACGTTATTATACATCAATGTTCATTATTATAGGATTATACACGTGGCCTGGGATGGGTTTGAATTTGATAAACAGGCCTACTATGATACTTAAAAGGTGAAACGGAATGATAGACAGAATTAGCAACAATAAGTGAATATAAAGAATATATTTATTAGTCATTCGTATACCCATTTTCAAATCATATGATCACATGAACACACACCCTTTATATTTCTTTTTTTTTTTAATATTAATGAATGAAAAGGTCTCTTTTGTTTTTGCAATATTTTCGGAATAAATATATATGAGTACAAGTTGTGACTTGTAATATGTTATAGTGCGATTATATTTTTAAATCATTAATTTATTTTTATATTTTTTATAATAAATTACCAAATAATTTTACTTGTGTCTTTAAAGTGTTAAAACTAAAATCTTAAAAGTAATACATGTATCGGCATACACACATATATATATATATGAGTACAAGTTGTGACGTATAATATGTTACAGTGCGATTATATTTTTAAATCATTAATTTATTATAAATTTTTACCCCTCTTTTGCATTTGATGACTAGTTAGGCTTGAGGCATAAAAGTCTATTAAGCTGGTTTACAGTTGCTTTTTTTTTAAATTTGAAAGTTTAACTTAACACTTTTATCTTAGTAAGACAAAGGCCCATCCCAAACTCTAATTCTTGGAAATTATCTTACGTCATACATACCAGCTCTTATTTGTGTGAGACCCAAATACACAGTTTTAAAAATAAATTTGAAAGAGACCATATCAAGCTGCGATATTTCCTGAATAAATTAATTTTACTGTCATCTTCTTTACAGTAATAAACCTAAATCTTAAAAGTATAATTTGTTGATGGCTTGTGCTGTTGCAGTAATGAAGAAGAGATCTAGGAAGAACCAAATTTAGCCTGAGCGACGACCATCCATCCATCCGATTGAGAATGTTGGTAATTTTTTTAAAATTCTTAAAATATTGGTAAAAAATTACTTAAATAAATGCTAACTGTCTATTATTCAGATTTGTGATTCATTATTATAACTCTTAGTTAGAGGGATAATCCCAAAGCCAAATGTAAAATATTATATTTTTAAAAATAAGTTAATTAGATTTTTTATTTGTTGATAGTGTTGAAAGTGATGGGTGTTCGGAAGAGCCATTTCACATTTACCAATATAATTTTTTAAAATTATAATACTGATTTAGTATATAGCGTTGCTAGACCGGACTGAGCTTTTTAAAATAGCATTTATTATTTTTCTAATGATCGCTATATTTTAAAGGGTTTTTGTAAATATCATTTACGATTTTTTTTTAAAAAATGCCTTAACATAAGTTAATTTTTTTGAGATTTACAATTACAATGTTTGATTATCACTCTATAAATTACCGTTTTTGATTTATTTTAAAGGATTGTGTAATTTTTTTTAATTTTCAATATTAGCTTCTTCTTTTGCTTTTTTTTCTTTTACCGCACTTTTTTCCATTGTAGCATTATAGGCTGTTTAATGTTACGTTACAATGTCTGATTTATAGCATTATAGTTTTTAAATATTGTTTTTTAAAATACTGATTTAGTATATACTGTTGAAGACAGGAATAAGCTTTCTTTTTGCAAATAGCATTTATGATTTATTTTTAAATGCCGTAAGATACGTTAATTTTTTGAGATTTACTATTACAATGCTTGGATTTATAGTGTTTTTGATTTTTTGAGATTTGCTATTACAATGCTTAGATTTATAGCGTTTTTAATTTTTTGAGATTTGCTATTACAATGCTTGGATTTATAGTGTTTTTGATTTTTTAATTTTTTGAGATTTACTATTACAATGCTTAGATTTATAGCGTTTTTAATTTTTTGAGATTTGCTATCAATGCTTGGATTTATAGCATTTTTGATTTTTTGAGATTTGCTATTACAATGCTTAGATTTATAGCGTTTTTAATTTTTTGAGATTTGCTATTACAATGCTTGGATTTATAGTGTTTTTGATTTTTTAATTTTTTGAGATTTACTATTATAATGCTTGGATTTATAGCGTTATTTATTTTTTTTGATGTGTTTTTGGTTTACTTTAAAGTATTTTTTAATTTTCACCTCTCCCTCCCCCCGCACTTTTTTTGCAATGTTTGATTATGACTATATATATAAATTAGTGTTTTTGGTTTATTTTAAAGTATTTTTTAATTTTCACCTCTTTTCTCCCCCCCCTGCACTTTTTTGCAATGTTTGATTATGACTATATAAATAAATTAGTGTTTTTGGTTTATTTTAAAGTATTTTCTTTTTTAATTTTCACTTCTTTTCTTTTCCGCTCCCCTTTTTTTTGATAGTAGCACCTGATGCTATTTAATGTGACGTTTTCCTGCCATTTTTTTAAGTGTGGTCCCTTCCCAACACCTTTTAATTATAGAGCCTCAGGCGTTTACTTTTTTATTTTTTATCAATTTTTCCTTCCACTTTTTTCTGTTTAAAAATTCATATGCTTTAGTTCATATATGTTTGATAAACTCACCAACTAAAATTCAAACTAGCAACCACCGATCTTTCTTACATCATTATTTTTTACCATTTTTAGCATTCAGATTTTATAAGTTATATGTTTGATAAGCTCGCAAACTAAAATTGAAACTAGCAACCACTGATCTTTCTTACATCAATATTTTTTAACATTTTTAGCATTCAGATTTTGATTAGAAGTAAATGGTTTAATAAACTGAAATATGATTTTTAAAAAGATTGATGTAGATAACATGTATTCAAGATCTTTACCACCTTTTTGGTCTCGTGATTCCATTTCTATAAGCGAATGAAAATATAATTATTGCTTAAAAATCTTTTCATCATTATTTTTTAGCATTCAGATTTTATAAGTTATAATCTTATTGGCATATACGATTTTGTGTTTTAATATTTTAATCATCGCGATTTTTTTAATTAAAAATTGCTATTTTTTGTGTTTAATATTTTAATCACGTGATTTTTTTATGAAAAATTGTGATTTTTGTGTTTTAATATTTTAATCACGTGATTTTTTTATATGAAAATTAAGATTTTTATGTTTTACCATTTTAGCTTCCTTGATTTAACTAATATGAAAAATTCCCATTTTTGTTATTTGGTTTTTTTACCCTTACTTAAAATGGCCATTTTGAGCGATGTCATTTAT